>SDVV010039964.1:0-10579 GCA_016164225.1 Gammarus roeselii | reverse complement strand
GCAGAAATGGAAGAAGTTAGTGTACAGTGTTCATGGACTGTTTACACGTGTGATTTAACAAATAAATAATTGCATCTCGTTCCTGAAAATTTGACTTACGTTATTTGTTTGCGGTGTGTGTTATTCCAGCATGCCTGCATGCAAAGAATTCTGAACTCCTGGTGATATTCCAGCATGCCTGCATGCAAAGAATTATGAGCTCCTGATGATATTCCAGCATGCCTGCATGCAAAGAATTATGAACTCCTGACGATATTCCAGCATGCCTGCATGCAGAGAAATATAAACTCCTGACGATATTCCAGCATGCTTGCATGCGAAGAATTCTGAACTGCTGATGATATTCCAGCATGCTTGCATGCAAAGAATTATGAACTCCTGATGATATTCCAGCATGCCTGCATGCAAATAATTATGAACTCCTGATGATATTCCAGCATGTTTGCATATAAAAAGTTCTTAACTCCTGACGATATTCCAGCATGCTTGCATGCAAAGAATTATGAACTCCTGATGATATTCCAGCATGCCTGCATGCAAAAAATTCTTAACTCCTGATGATATTCCAGCATGCTTGCATGCAAAGAATTGTGAACTCCTGATGATATTCCAGCATGCCTGCATGCAAAGGATTCTTAACTCCTGGTGATATTCCAGCATGCCTGCATGCAAAAAATTCTGAACTCCTGGTGATATTCCAGCATGCCTGCATGCAAAGAATTATGAGCTCCTGATGATATTCCAGCATGCCTGCATGCAAAGAATTATGAACTCCTGACGATATTCCAGCATGCCTGCATGCAAATAAATATAAACTCCTGACGATATTTCAGCATGCTTGTATGCGAAGAATTCTGAACTCCTGATGATATTCCAGCATTCCTGCATGCAAAGAATTCTAAACTCCTGGTGATATTCCAGCATGCCTGCATGCAAAGAATTATGAGCTCCTGATGATATTCCAGCATGCCTGCATGCAAAGAATTATGAACTCCTGACGATATTCCAGCATGCCTGCATGCAAATAATTATGAACTCCTGATGATATTCCAGCATGCTTGCATACAAAAAGTTCTTAACTCCTGACGATATTCCAGCATGCTTGCATGCCAAGAATTCTGAACTCCTGATGATATTCGAGCATGCCTGCATGCAAAAAATTCTTAACTCCTGATGATATTCCAGCATGCTTGCATGCAAAGAATTGTGAACTTCTGATGATATTCCAGCATGCCTGCATGCAAAGGATTCTTAACTCCTGATGATATTCCAGCATGCTTGCATGCAAAGAATTATGAACTCCTGACGATATTCCAGCATGCCTGCATGCAAAGAATTATGAACTCCTGATGATATTCCAGCATGACTGCATGCAAAGAATTATGAACTCCTGATGATATTCCAGCATGCCTGCATGCAAAGAATTATGAACTCCTGATAATATTCCAGCATGCCTGCATGCAAATAATTATGAACTCCTGATGATATTCCAGCATGACTGCATGCAAAGAATTATGAACTCCTGATGATATTCCAGCATGCTTGCATGTAAAGAATTATGAACTCCTGATGATATTCCAGCATGGTTGCATGCAAAGAATTATGAACTCCTGATGATATTCCAGCATGCTTGCATGCAAAGAATTATGAACTCCTGATGATATTCCAGCATGCCTGCATGCAAAGAATTATGAACTCCTGATGATATTCCAGCATGCCTGCATGCAAAGAATTATGAACTCCTGATGATAGAACGACAAAAGAGAGTGCGGTGCGTAAAGTCTGACAGTGTTGGCAAGCCTGAGGTGTTTATATCCTATTAAATATGGATCAATTAGAATGTTCTCCGTATTCATGAATTAGAAACAAATCTGAGTGATTCAGATGAGTGCAACCTGAAAACGTGAACCGGTTTGTCACCTTAAATTGTATTTTGAAACGCGTTTTCCTACATTTGTTTGTATCCGGCTTACTTGAGAAAATAACATTTGAACAGGTACTGGTATAGCAAGAGCGCAACATGAAATGATCTTCCGACAACTTATTTCTAGGTGGTAATAGCCGAGAAAGTTTATCTGATCCCATTTCCATGTTCGTTTGAGCAATTTGAGAGTGGACTTGATGATAATGAAGTGATGTTCAAATTTTGTTTACAAGTCCGAAGAGTTTTAGGGGTTGATTAGATAAACGTTTCAAATCGTATTTTTAATCGGTGAAGTAAGGCATGCTACCGTCTGGTGGACTAATATTTGATTCACTATAAAATTGTTTGGTGAGGCAGACATAGTGCTAACCTTATCTCACTGGTTTTATTGCAGAATAATGGAATAACCATTAGTACCGTTGAGGGATATTTTCCGCACACTGTCACTCAGTTCGTTAATTTTAGGTGCAATATACTCTATCAGCACATATCTAGACCTACATTGTTTAATTCCATGCATCTATAGTGTTAGGACTGTTGGCAACTTTCATGATGCTCAGTATGGTTCTTTCACCTAAGGTAGATACAATCTTGACCCTCCCTTCCAAGGACAAGCCTTCCCTCACCCAGCATACCCTGTAATGGGCTGCTGCCTCGAGAAACAACGAGTTAAAAATACATGTGATCTATCCATACGCTGATAGTGTCCGTAAATAAAGACGTATCCCCGCGTTTTGAATTAAAATTCGTGAATATATAACATCCATTTCATTATTGTAAATGTATTTCTTTGCTTATAAATTGTGCGTTAGTTTGCATGTATTGCATGAAAGGCTTATTAGCTTACAGAAAGGCTTGATATCACTCAAAAATCCTTACGAAATGATTTCGATTTACAAGCGTAAAGATTGACGCGATTGTTGATGGCCTCCTTGCGCGTAGTTGAGGTCACAAGCAAAGTTTCCATGTCGGAAAATTTGCTTGTGACCGCAATTAGGCGCAAGGAGACCGTTAACAGTCGGGCTAATCTAAATACCGCCTGTAAATCGTTATCATTCTGTATGGATATTTGAGTGACATCAAGTCTATCTATAAGCTAATAAGCATTGAATGAAACGCACAAACAAACTAACAACCTAACGCACAATTTATAGGCTAATTAATACATTGACAATAATGACTGAGAACATACATTTAGATGAATATTACAGAAATAATTAATCACCAATGCATATAAAGTATTTATGAATTTCAATTCAAAACGCAGGTACACTTCCCATACGGACACTATCGCCTACGGGTCGATTAAATGTATTGTGTTGACTTACGGTTTGTCGAGACAGTAGCACATTACAGGACATGCTGGGAGAGGGAAGGTTTCTCTCTGGAAGGGAGCGTCAGGATTAGATTTTCCGCGTGTAAAAGGATCTTATTGAGCCTCATGAAAGCTACCAACAGTCCTAACACTAGATTCATGGAGTCCAACAATATAGGTTCACATATGTGCTAATTGCGGATTTTGCTCCAACAAAGAACAAATTTGTGTTAGCAAAATTACTCTCATCGGTAATGATTGTTACTGTATTCTTCTTTAATAAAATCAGTGAGATGAGGCTGGCACTATGTCTGCCTCACCAAACAATATTACAATGAATCAAATATTGGTGCACCAGACTACAGCATGGTCAGGTTGAAGTGTATAGAGAATGCCGATCAGCTCGCACAGTTTATGTCACCTTTCAAAAATATGATTATGGGACTTAAGTCTATCAACCACTAAAACTTTTAGGAACTGTCAAAAATGTGAACCACACCTCATTATCATCAAGTCCATGGACTCTCACATTTCCCAAACGACCACGTAAACCATTCAACATTCTGTTCGGGGCAAGCAGCTGCCAATCGATAAATTGTTGTCTTGCATTCAGAAGTGATGTCTTATATAGTAGTAGCTCAACTAGACAGCAAACACAAGCCAACCGGCCCAATTTCTGAAAATGTCGTGTAATGCAAAACAACATAATTTCATTCAAATTAAATGTGCTTCATCTACATTGTGTTAGTGCTAAATATCTCGCTACTATGCAGTGATTTCGTAACGACTTGGGCTCCCTGTGAAACAATAATAGATTCATGAACATTCATTCATGAAAAACCTTTGTATGCCAATGTGTCGCTTGAATTTCATAAATTTGCTCATGATTACCGTTAGTTCAATAGCGTAGTGGCATCGCCTTCCGACTATCTGTTTGAAGTGCCCGAGTTCAAACCTCATTCGGGACGTCAACTTTTATGAGTTTGAATTTTCAGTTACGTATTTAGTAATCGGTCGATTACTTTCCGGAACGGGTCCGTAATTGGGCAGCAACGATTCCACTGAGAAAAACGAAATGGGTACGCTTTATTCCCGTTTGTTAAGTTGCGGAAATCCCGAATGGGACCTATGCTTCACGGTGGATATTCTCAAATGGGTCCAGCATTGGCCCTATTCATCTGTGATGGCTTGGTATATCAAGCAGTGGGGTACCTAAGATTTTCTGCAGGATGGGGGGGGGGGTGATTACTTAACAAACATGTACGGTCAAGTTAAATTAAATGAATGTTTCATACCTATTTCATTTGCAGAGGAGGTGGCAGGGAAGAGGAACACGACTCAGTGCCCTCTCGGTGGGCCACTGATTGCTAGTCAAAGGAGTATACCACATACAGCCTTGCATTGAACAATTGTCATATCACGTTCAATGTGTGGAGTACGTAGGAAGCTGCTTCCTTCGTCTGCTTCTTAAATCCATCATTGGATGTGATTAACGGTTCTAAATAGTTGGCATCTTCAGGAGAATGAAGTTCCCGGCAATTTATGTTCTGTGAGTTTTCAACTGCAGATGTTGTCCTTTATATTTCGATATTGATTAAAATAATGGTTAAAGTAAGCTTCGAGGCTTGTTTTAGTTAGTAGAAACATTGAGGTGCCTAAAGTTATTGTGTAAACAGCCAATGTTTTCCTTGATTTTATGGTGGTTAGTATGTATTATGTTCTCCACTTGAGATCATTGGTTATTAGTATTCCAAATTTTTGTTATTTTCAAACTTCCACTTTTGTCCAGTGCTGGCTTGTCTACATCACATTGTTAGTTGTTAGAATTTATATTATGTGATGTACAAACCCATTTATCAGCAACGAAATTCATATCCAACTTATCAGTTTGAGATGATAAATTATGTGAGTGGTTCAGGAACACGCCTTGAATGTTTGAATCCCATTATCGTTTGAAATTTTCCGTGGATGTGCGTAAGGTGTTAAAACGGTCACAAATAGTTTGAACCCACCTCATCAGGAAAAGTGATAGTGAGTCAACTGTATCATCAGTATTATCTTATTGACAACGCCTAATTAAAATCAGGGTACACTTACGTCTCGCAAGTGCTCCCTTGTTATAATTGCCTTCTAATCAAGTGATTGAATGAAAATCATCGCATGTTTGAAAGTTTAGAAGCACCTCTCAGAGCAATACAATAGGTTATGTTAATGGGGTAGAGAAATTTGTTATGTATGTTAATGAAATGTGGATGGATTATTTTGGTTCACGGAGAAATTATAACGACGTGGATAGTGCACGACGTACTTCGTATTATTTCCAAGGAACAGAGGTTACCTATAGAGGACGCATTGCCAGCAGTTCGCTTTGAAATATTTGTGTCGTTTGAATTTGACCATAGAGCAACACTATATTGTTATACTATCGATATTTGCATCAAATAGCTCATTAATATAGGCCTGTCTAAATAACCTCACTCAGAGCTTCACACAAATAAATTGTCGATTTATAAGCTGTGTAAGGGAAGTGGAGACATTTTATTATAAATCAAGTACATGATATAATTACGAAGTGTGTTTTTCCCAACGATTGGCAAACGAGTTCGTTCGTTGTCACGATGTAATACATTTTCTCTCAACGGAGGCATTTGGCATTAATAACATAACTTATTATCTCGCACTGCAACTATGTTATTTTAAATGTTAATAACAAATGCTCTAACACAATAACGGTTATCTTATATACCACACAAGTCAATATCAATACTTTATAATAGACTAAGCATTTTATTTGGAAAACATCTCTCATGAAAAGGGTTTATTTCAATGTTTGGAACTGTATTTACAAGAACAAATTAGTACAGGAACCAGACGAAATAAGGAAATGGAGGAAGAGAAGAACCGGGCCGCTTGCTCCATCTTTTCTTTTCTTGTCTATCCCTATTTCTGTGGAAGAGGAGAAAAGTAAATTAGAAATAAGGTGGGTTTGCTGTTCAAAGTGTGACTCTTACCAGTGTTTCTGTTGTGTCCTTAATAGGAAAACGTTACATGAGTGCAGTAATAAAGTTAGAATTAGCAACGGCGATAAATTGCGTACGTGAAGAAGGGAGGACTGCAACGAGATATGGCAGTGGACGACGTATCCAGTGTTTGTGTAGTACAAATATGAGTAATATGTATGAAGATTTGAGTTTCGTGTTGTGTTTATTCTTCGTATTTAGTGCGTTATTTGAGCATTATCTTGAAAACTGTTAGTTCTAGTGCAAAGTGATGCAATTGATTAAACTCGATTAGTTCCATTTGTGTTGAGGTCAATGGAGATGCATCTGATTGCAAATAAATGGGTTGCGCATGACATGTAAGTAGCAATGGCGTTAACATTGAGCATTGGAATAGGAAGTTATTATTTTTTTTTTACTTCTGTCGTGCCTTAATCAACAATGCTAAAAACAAATACATGAGGCACTTAACAGTTTTGGATAAACAATGGAATGAAGAGTGACTGACCATTGTCAACATCATGAGTATTATTATTTGTGCAATAAATTTAACTCTTGATCACCACGAATGAAATTATGCTTGTTCTTGTTTTGATGGGTCTCTATTATGCAATTTTTCATGATATGTATACAGTGTTACTTAACATGCATTTACAAGATTATATATATACCTATACTTGAGATATTTGCACCCCTGACTGGATCACTTGAAACATGTTGTCATGGCAGATTACAATTTTTATTGAACAAATTAACATCAACCAAGCCATTGGCATGAAGTAAATCAGCTATTAGTGACTGCTACAATTGTTCTCTGGTGCGCCAAGTATTTTCTCTGTGCAAAAGGCACCACTAAAATTTGTTTTTTTGTGTAGGCCCAAGTGTGCCTTTGACAACATATGATGAAAAATCATGATTATGTGAGAGAAGAGATCTCCATGATGCTTTTGTGGTCAAATTGAGACCTTTGAGAAGCTTCTTTCTATATGGCAGTGCTTTGTTCAATTCAGCCTCAAATTTTTAACAAAATTATAGGGATTGTTCTTATTTAGCTTTTCTAGAAACTTAATGAATGTTGATAGACAGTCTGCTCTCTATGAGAATCTTCAACTCCTGATGCAATTAATGCAGACAGGCAAAGCACTGCAGCTGCCATATTGTTAAATTTAAATCTGCACTTATGTTTCTTATAATATTAATGGTTCAATTTTTTTTTAAGATGAAAACTAGCCTAGCAAAGGAGAAGCCTTCTGAAGTTCTTGATTTACCCTTATGAGCTTTGTCATTCATCATTTAATCTCCTCTGACAAATCCAAACTGGTACATGTTCTGAATTTGTTGGTTAAGATAGGCATTAATTGCCCTCATGCTGCCAGGTTTTCCAGACTGGATTTTGTGCATCAACTGCCACCAAGATGAGCCATTTGCCAGAAATCTGCTGTCAACACAACGAATAAAAATCTGTTGATGTCAAACAGCTCATTATTAATTTGCAGTTCATGTATTTAATGGGTAGATTGATTAAAATTATTAGTGCTGCTAATGATAGTGAGATTTTGTGTACCAGTCATAACCCAGAATTGTCCTTCAGGGCTAAATGGCTGTCATCTCACCTTTGTATCTCACTTTTGCAGCCCCCCCACAGCCCCAACAGGGCACACAGTCATGGGAAGCAGTGCACCTCAGCGCGCCATTAATCAAAAAGAACAGCACGGCACAAGCACTGCAGCAGGACACTGGTCAGAATGCGCTTAATAGGTCTAAAGAAAACAAAATGATGAAGACAGTTAACAACTGTCAGCAACACAAACAAAGCCACAAGATCACATCAAATTGGGTCTAGCAAAACTCAGACAGCACTGCCCCCAATTTCTCCGTCAAGGCCCTCCTAAAGCCGCAAAGTGAATCACATTGCACCACATCAGCTGGCAGCCAGTTCCAAATCTGCACACAGCAAAAATTAAAGAATGTGTTTATTGTCAGTCTGACAGCTAGGAACCACCAGCTTGAAAGAATGCCCGCATGTGCCAATATCTGGAGCTCTCTCAGACAGCAGACAAACCTGAATCAACAGAACAATGAAAAATCTTCCAACACTTCACAAGATCTGAACGCAACAACCTTCTCCTCACAGAAAACAACTGCATTGCTTTGAGCCGTTCACCATAGTCCACTCCAGCCAGCCCATCAATCTCCCTGGTCCATCTCTTCTGCACAGACTTCAACAATCTCAAATCCCCCAAGTATTCCACATTCCACACATACAAGCAGTAATCCAAGATGGGTCTTATATGAGTAATAAACAAAGAGACCATGAGAACAGAACTCCTATTGACAGTAGAGCAGAACAGACTGGTTGCCAGAGTGGAAGCCTGTCTTACAACACTCCTCACATGGAGATGGAACCGCAGCCTTGAGTCAACAAGCACTCCCAAGTCCCTGAAGAAATCAACAAGCTCAAGTACCACACTATTCAAATTATAAACAATTCTATCATCAGTCTGCTCCAATTCAAGACGGCCCCTGTTGAAACGCATAAAGCTGCACATGTCAATGTTGAAAGAGAGATTTCATGACAACAACACAGACTGCACCAAATCTAGATCCCTCTGCCAGGAAGACTTTTAGGCGAACTGCTTGTACATTGCGGGGAAACTCAAATAAAATTTGAAGTTGTCAGCAAAGGCCTTCCACTCACAAGCCTCACCTGCTGCAACATGATTGACACATAGCTAGCAGAAACAAGAGCGGACACAACACAGAACCCTGGGGCTCACCACTTGTCACCTCCCAAAAGTCACTACTCCCCCCGCAGAAACACATTCGCCTTTCTATCAGAAAATTACGAATCCAATCCAACAGTCCACTCTTAATACCCACACATCTTAGTTTGTCCAACAAAACGGAGTGACTGACAACCATTCCTTCATCTACCCAATCAGCAACATGCCATAAGTAAGCAAAAGTTGGTCTTTGGTGTTCCTTCCCACCCTCAAACCAAATTGACCAAATTGACCCTCAGGCAAAATGCCAGAATCTTCCAGAAAAGACACCACCTGGGACACTATATAGGAGTGAAACATCTTGGGAGTAGCAGAAAAGTTTGGTTTGGGCTAATAGACCTGTTGTTGTCTTCCTACACTTGTAAACAATAACCCTCTCCAGCACCTTACAACAAACAGAAGTAAGGCTCAAAGGTCGGTAATTGAGAGGGTTACTTTTTTAACCAGACTTGAATATAGGAACAACACGAGATTTCTTCCGGGCCTCCGGTAAAACTCCCAGGCCTAATGACTTTGCAAAAAATCAGAGACAAGGGCAATGACAGCTGCCAAGAACATGATTTCAAAACACCAGGGTGATTGCTATCAGGTCCACAGGCAGAAGATGAGTCCAAACCAGACAGAACCTGGGAAACTAACATTCTAGCCTCACAAATCTCACTGAATTTTCCAGGAAAAAATTTATGTGGGGAAGGGCTGGAAGGATCAGCATCCACATAAACAGACAAAAAAGAGTCTACAAACAGCTGACTCATCTCTCTCTAACCAGCAACAACCTCACCGAATAGAAGCTTCAGAGGATCAACAGAAGAACAGCCCTTCTTTCTTCCTCTATGTCAGAGTGAAACATCTTGTGGGTAACAGAGTAGTTGTCTGCTAATTTCTGCTCATACAGATACTGGCTGTTGAGTAAAGAATTTCTCTACTCAAAATTAAGCCCAATAAATCTCTGCAAGGATGCCAACACCTCCCCATGCTGCCTACCAAGCTCCCCCCTCAAAAGCTTATACTGTGCCCAAGCCCTAGATCTACTGGTCATCAGCTCCCTAGGAGGGCCCTGCAACCAGCTTGGTCGTGAAGCAGAGTCTCTAGTGGGAGCAAACTTGTCTACAAGTGAATGGACAATTGACTGGAACAAACTATAATTCTCCTCTACAGTGCCATACAGAAATTCATAATGCCAGTCAACACCTTCTTAAACCTCTCACATGCTCCTGTAATCACCACGAGACCACATAGCGTCGACCGGGGTGACTCCCCGCATTTTGCGCATACTTTAAAATAACTCAAAAAGTACGCGGCCGAGAAACTTCGTATTTACGGTGTGTATAGCTACTATTATGACCATGGAGCACCGTAAGTTACAACATCTATCGTTAACCAAAAAAAAGTTAGTTACAAAAAACCGTGCGGTTGAGCTACGACCCCAAATCGGGGGTGACTCCCCGCACCAAATGGGGTGATTCCCCGCACCCCCCATATATCAATAATTGAAACGCAAATTGAAAGTTTGAGAGTACCAATAGATAGAACGTGCCTATATTAGTATATATCAGTT
>SDVV010039963.1:0-10579 GCA_016164225.1 Gammarus roeselii | reverse complement strand
TTGCTGATGGGAATATTGTTATAACACATTTCTGGAGGGGTAGGGTGCGGTAGGGGACCTCCTAGGCAAAAAGTTGATGCGCTATGGAAAATTAGGTGAGCTTGCTCCTACCTGTTATTTGAATTGCTTACATCATTGCCGTGACATGATTGCTTTGTTTGAGTGTTTATATCATTATATATTTATGTCTAGTTTAATGATTCTAGATATTTTTTCTGTACATGTATGTTTGTATTCAAATCTAGTTGGGGTATAATTGACTCATTCGGTCGGTGGTTGGTGGGTTCTTAGCTGTTGGATGCATGATTAAAGCCTGTTGGTCGGATTTGGGGCAACGTTTTGTATTTTCCATCTATTTACACCATATGTTTATAATACCTATATGAATAGTATGGTATAATAGTTTGGTAGTTGGCAGGTTGATGTATATATTTCTTAGGATGCAGTAGCTTCGTTGCAAGAATCTATCTACCCCATAACGCATTATCCAGTTGTGAATCAGATATATCGGTGTTACCATGTATCCGCATTTTCCGAATGAATCATTATCAAGCGTTTGTAGACTGTTCGATTTTTGGTACAGCGAGTATCGGTTTGATACCCTATAGCGAGAGTAGCTGAACGATATGGATTTATTGTATGATATTATATGGTGTTATGCATACTTAGTTATGATCGGTTGATATAAGTTAAATCTGTATTGTTTTCGGAATTTTGAATAGGCATCTCATACAGGTAAAGGAATTTTTAGGATAATTTAGGTTTGCATCTTCCATGTAGCACAATATTTCAGGCATAATTGGTCGGTTATGTATTTTTATGTCTATACATGATATTCTGTTACGATTAAGCCGTGGTTACTCTAGTTAAAGAAGATTTAATTGAACCCTGTTTTGGATTGCGTTGGAAAATAATTTCATTAGATTTGTATATACTATAACGCGTTCCTGTAGAAGTACTCCACATCATTTACTATATGTTTCAGTTATGTGAATCAGTCACATGTCTCCGCAATTTATTCACGTTCGTTGTATGGTTGGCTACATGCTAGATTTTTTCTCTTACATCATGGTTTTGATGTATGTTTTGGGCATGGTAAAGAATTGATACTCTTGCTTTATTATAAATCGAGCGTTTTAGAATATTTCGATCAGTTTGGTATGTTCTCTCTACAGTTTCCATCTTAGATGCAAGGTATTGGGTATTATGTACAATTATAGGAATATAAGGATATATTACGTTTGTATCTGCAATGTATAACATTATTTCAGGTATAATTTAGTTACATCATGTATATTTCTTAGTGTTTTATGTATCTTTTTACATCCTGGTACAATGTGTGACGTGGATATTATAGAAATTGAAGATTCGAATTGTTACAAACTTGGTCTTGTTGTTAGCTTATAGTATGTTTATGGAAGGACCATTTTTCAATGTTTAGGAGGAGTTAGAAAGCTCCCTACGCAAAAGCTCGTTGCGTTTACATTTATTTATATAAACAAACAGATTTACTATGACTGATACTCTAGTATATTACAATTTCTAATAGTAATTAGAACAGAGTAGAGAATTACGTAGTTATTTTATTATTGTTGTGTGATTTTTTTGTACGATAATCATAGGAATGTATGTTTAAGAGGTGTAAATCCGTTCTGCATCTTTGTGGAGCTTCGTCATTGAACCCTAGCATGTGTGTAGTTCACCGTTTTAGAACACGATTTACTGGATGGAAGGGTCCTGGTGTAGAGGCGGCTTACACTTTTTGGTAGTCATTTGGAGTTCATCCATGTTCAACGTTAATTTGTAAGTTCATGTGGATGTCGGTCTTAAGTTCCATGGGTTTGTTAGAGAGGTTATGCGACAAGCTGCTGATCGTTGTAGTGATTTACAAAGGTTGTCAGTGAACAGATCCCCAGATTTTAATGGACACACTCTTTGAGACTCATGTCAGGCCCATTCATGACAATTGTACCTGTGTATAGATTCTTGGTTATGTCCAGGATGTGACTTTGCTAGACGTTTTTCAGAGATGATGGACTAAACAGATGCATGGTATGTCTAAGGTAAGGCACAATGACTGGGTGTTACCTTGAAATTTGTTATGTATCGGTGGTAGATTGCTCAGAAGTGACCTAGTAAAGCCTTGTAAGTAGTGTAAAGGGATGCGAGACACAATTTTTTGGGGGTCCCACGAGTACCCCCCCTCGGCAGAAAATTGGTTGCGCTCCTGAATATAGGGATGCAAAACGCAATTTTTTTATTTGGGCTATTGTAATAGTTAGGAAGTATGTTATTGCTTAGTGTAACCGACTTAGTCGCTGTATATCTCGGACATTGTAGTTGTATGTTAAGACAATTGCTCCTGTGGTCAAGTTAATTCCTGTAGGTACAGCGAGAAACCCGGGATGGGTGTGAGGCAGGATAGGGGAGGAGGAAAGGAGAGGAGAGTCAGGCGTCTAGGGATGCAAGATGCAATTTGTTTTTAATTCTGCCAATGTATTTGTTAGGAAGTATGTTATCTTTTAGTGTGACCGACTTAGTCGCTTGGACATTGTACTTGTATGTTCATTTAGTTCTATTCTTGTCAATTACTTTTGGGGTGGTCAAAACGCAAATGGCACTTGAGGATCTCTTTATCCATCAATGTCACACAAAGATCTTATCTCGAGATATATGGTCCTCTCGGAGAATATGGTTTTCTTACGGTTTCCTTACAGGCTGCTTACAGTTACGCTTGCTTACGGACGGATTATACAGATGTACGTTATTGGATTATTTCGCACGGTAGGTGGGTATGATATAGATTACTATATTTGTTATTGAATTGGAATAGAAGCTTTTATAACGATTCTATCTAGTTTTCAATGGTTATTACCCATACATTATGTTCTTTATTAGATGTAGATACCGTAGGATATCATTGCTCAATCGTTATCATACCTAGGTTGTCATCTTTCTCTTTATTAGTGCATGCCGTAAAATGTACCTAGCCCTATCGAGCTAAAATCTATATTATTCGATTAAATCCACTCTTTTTTTTCCATTGAATGTATATATTTTTCAGAGTTTCGTCAGGACACAATGTTAAGAAACAAATAGCTGCAGATACGTTCACGTTTTTTTCAGATGATTTTTTTTGTGGACAATGGAACACGTTTTTTTATTCATATATGTTTATGGATTAAGATACATATTCAGGTGAACAATTTTTGGTCGGTTGCAGATACATTCACGCATGTTCGAGACATATTATAGGTGGACATTCAAACATGGTCAATTATATATATACGTTTATTTGATTTACATAGAAACTTTTACATCGTTTAAATATTAGAGTCGCTTGCAGTACGTTTCAATGCACATTTTCAATGCGTATTTAGGTGGACAATGAGACAAGTTTCAGATTAAAATTTATATATTTTATTTATATAAGAGCTTATAAAGATTATTTACATTTTATGAACATTTACAGGCTGTAACCTGTTGAGGTAGATGTGCTTTCATCAATTCAAGCAACACTGTAATCATATGGTACTGTTTCTGTATCAAGCACTGCTTATTTTTCCATTACTGTACCACATGCGACCGCAAAAGCTAGATATATATATATACGTCAGTGTCATTTAGCGACTGGCATAAGAGCGAGATTGCATCTATTTGCGGTGACTTAGTTCCTTATTCTCGTCTCGTGTAGATCCTATTCAATAGATCTGCGGTGCAGATACACCCGGAGATTGATGGTGCGAAACCCTAAATATCTACGTTTTTGTTTTTCGGGCTTATCTCAAATGAGCATTTACGGAAGGTATATATTTTTAGAGGGAAAACGCCGCATTTTGCGCCTCAATGTCCACGCGCGCACACGCGCATGCGTACGTTGTCACGGTAGCGCGGTTTTAGTGTGTTACAAAAGAAGCTGTAGACTTGTGCTTTAGCTTCTGCTTAGACCTGATATATCTACGATAGCTTAGGCAGCTGTGTTCAGCTTCAATTTGCTTAATATCTATCAGATTTTCAACGTAAGGCAAGAGGCATTGTAGTGCATTTTGATGCAAGGCATGTTGCATATCTGCAATTTCTTCATCGTACAAGGGATGATTTTGGGGTAGTTTGAGAAGATTATGTAATCAGCCAGGGGAGCTTGCCGCATTTTCCGCCTCAATATCGGGGCATACCTTTCAAACTGAAATAATATCTATAACATTTTCAATGCAAGACAAGAGGCATTGGATTGCAGCTTCGTTGCATGTCATGTTGTATATATGCGTTTCGATGCTAATCATTCGAGTTCAATTTAGGATATTGCAAACAAATATTCATTAGATACATTAGTTATTGATAATAGATTTTGACACATTCATGTATAGTAGGGGTTTACACGGGCTATCATTTATACGAAAACAAAACTATTCACTCCGAAAATCGACACGAGCATCATAGCGAAACATAAGTAATGACTTCGACCTCCCTCTCTTGTGTTATCTTGATCCTTGGTACCAGTGCCTCTCAGTGTGTTTTTTTCCAATGATGTGCATTTATTCCTCACCTAAGGCTGTCGTCTCGTCATATCGGTGTATGATTTATCATCTGGATGCGTTTTTTTTCTTTGATCTATTGGGTTCTTAATTAACGCCCTTAGTACACGTTTTAAATAAACGGCGACCTTTGGGAAAAGTGTATGCAACACATGCAATCCTATCCTTGTTACCAAAACTTTGTTTCTAGTCTTCAGCGAGTTTTTTCTCGACGCTAATATTTTAATTACTGTTATATGTTCATGACATCGAATCGTTTTAGGTTTGTTCATACTATTACCCTCATTACCATTCATTATATTGCCGCAGATATCCGAAATATAGCCAATTCTCCTGACATGATTCTCTCTCCTCATGTTTCATTTCCAACATATTTGAAACAAAGTCAGATATACATTTGATTTTTTTGTGCGTGTTTACCGTCCTATACTTGATACCCTTTCATTACTTCATTTGATAATTCGGTTTCCCTCAACTTTAACAGGTTTTTCTTCACATAGCATCTCCTCGGTACCAATATCACTGTCACTGGTATTCATTACACTTAATGTATCCCATGCTTTTCCCATATTTTGATTATTTTCAATTTTGACTAAGGTTTGGGTATATTCCCTTCATTTCACCCGATCTTTATACGTCTCACATTTTGTTGTTACTGGCATCGCTCTTTCTTTTCTGCTCGCACCCTGTTGAGCGGATTATGTTCTATCAACACACCCATATCATCCTTGGAGCTTGTATTTTTTCGTCCATTCTTAGGAGTATCATATTTAAGATAATGCTGTCCTTTGAGATGTTGCCAAAACCCGAACGTGCAGAGCACATAACACGTACCCCTGCATTTTCCTTTCTGACAAAATATTTCCATATCAAACTAGGCATCATCCTTCTACAACAAAAGCAGACCATTAAATAATTGAGAATAAATCTGATTTCAATTTTTATATTTACTTTAACATGAATATACACGGTTGTTACCGGCATATGGCGACATATGCCGGTATATACCGATATAACGTATGCTGTATACACGGTTTGATACCGGCATATGCCGGCACATTCCGGCATATGCCGACATATGCTTGTATAATATAGGCGTATTCACGGTTTGATACCGGCATATGCCGGCTTATGCCGGGCCGGCATACGCTGGTATAATGAAGGCGAATTCACGGTTTGAAATCGGCATATGGCGACATATGCCGGCATATGGCGACATATGCCGGCATTTGCTGGTATACTGTAGACGTATTCATGGTTGATGTCGGTATAATGAAGACATTTACACACATTTTGTGCAAACGGGTTACCATACCCTGCCAGATCCATTAATACCTACGCAACCTAACCTTACCCATGGAACAACATCCCTTGCTTTTGTTACAAGATGTTTAATGTGGATCAGCTTCACTATATGTTATGTTATGTTAAAAGATCTATTCATCCTAACCTTGCCTAGCCTAGTATATCCAAGAAATTACGTATGTTTCAATCGACTTTTCATGCTTACATGCGATTTTTTCAGTGTTTTAGGAAAAATGCATAACAAAAAACCTTGACATGACTCAACATTTTGATCAATCCTTTGCAGTTTTGATACTCAATTCCAATTTTGATCTAGCAAATTTCATCTGTTTGCATATATATTTTTCCATCATTGTTTGAATGTTATAGTTTTTTTTCATATGATTCTTGATTCTTTATTTGATTTGATACAATTCTAAATTACTTGCACATGATATTCACACCCATCAAAAACCTAACCTAACCTGGCCTTATGTACGGTTTTCAGTCATTGATGTATACATATGAACCCTCCTCCACACGATTCTTTATAAAACTTGCACCTATTTATTTCTACTTCGCGGTCAATCTCGACTCATATATGTTACCAGAGAGGACAAATTACCTAGCCTAACCTAACCTAACCCAACCTAACCTTATGTATGTTTTTTAGGCATTGATATCTACATATGAGCCCCCTTCACACGGTTTATATAGGACTTGCACCTAATTATTTCTACTCCGTGGTCAATCTCAAGTCATTTATGTTAGCAGAGAATATAGATTTTCAATTTTGGATGGATTGAATGTTACAAGTAATTCATATTTGTTTCCATCATCATACAAACGCGCACTTCATCTCATACTTGGTCTACCGCTTTTACTTCAATATCCCCTGGTACTACATCCTTTGACGACTTGCACAGTTGATCTGCCTTTTTCTTTCTTATAATTTTCATACTCTTTACGATGACTCCGTTTCAAATGTCTCCACACGTTACTCGTGGATTTATGTTTATTGAATTTTCTTTCTTTCTGCCAAAGTTTACAGACCCCATCATCCCATTACTTTCGAACAATCGACGATTCAAGCTATACCCCATCCTTCCACAACAGAATCACAATCTTGACTGAGTATGATCTGATCGGACTCAGACTTATATCTCACCATTCCGTCATACATCTAGATCATTTACCTCGTGATAGGTTTATGCAATCATTTCAAGACTTGAAACATATTCTTCTACAGACTTCGACAAACAATGTTATCTCCGTCTGACACAATGTATGCAATTCATCGCTGAACCTCTGAGTCTTTTTTAGGATAATATAAACAATTTGATTTAGGATTTCCATAGTTATTGGTATCTATTACTATTAATTACAGATCTTGCTGGATGCATCAATGACATCTAACTCGTTTTTTGATCACAACAGGCCTCGTACAGCCATCTATACCCATCATCACGATGTTGCAGTTTCCTCTCAAAATCTATCATATAATACAGCATATCTTTGTTGCGAATACCGAAAACTGCTTCGTGCCCTTGAGTCCACAAATATAATTCTTCTTCTTCTTGAACCTCAACTATTCGAAGCTTCTCAAATTCAATGTCATTCTGTTTATCATCAATAAGAAGTTTTCGCATACATTCCAGATTTTCTTTGGTTCTTAGGTAAAATCTGTTGCCGATCACCTCAGCTTTATTAGTCATGATGATTTTCCACTCGGATCATATCAATTTCAAGAGTTGCGTTCTTATTTCCCTTGGACTTTGTTACATAAGAATGTAACCCCTCGACATTAGTTACCCAAAGCCAACTTCATTTTTCTTTCATCCATATATGAGTGTTGGCTCTCACTTTTTTGATTCCTGTTTTACCCATTCTGAGATAACTGGTATTTTCAACATTTGTTCGATCCGACTCACATCATCTTCGGAGATTTCTTCTTCCAAAACACGTTAACTAATTTTTGCCACTTGAACATTCATTGTTGTCTATTTGAGGATGATCCGTCCGTCTCCGCTTGTTCTCCACGCAACACTGACTCCAATCACGCCATGCAGCTCGCTATTATAATGCAGTTGCAGGCTTTTTTGCATATCTTTAGGCCTATCATCACTCGCCATGCAAAAAAGCCTGCAATCGCATTATAATAGAGAGCTGTACGGCGTGATTGGAGTCAGTCTTACGTTGAGAACAAGCGGAGACGGACGGATCATCCTCAAGTAGAGAACAATGAATGTTCATGTGGAAAAAAATAGTTAACGTGTTTTGGGAGAAGAAATCTCTGAAGATGATACGAGTCGGATTGAACAAATATTGACTAATGTTGGCAACACCAGTTATCTCAGAATGGGTAAAACAAGAATCAAAAGAGTGGGAGCTAACATTCGTATATGGATGAAGGAAAAAGGAAGTCGGCTTTGGGTAAATAATGTCGAGGGGTTACAGTCGTATGTAACAAAGTTCAAGGGAAATAAGAACGCAACTCCCGAAATTGATATGCTCTGAGGGGAAAACCATAATGACTGTAATAAAGCTGAGGTGTTCGGCAACAGATTTTACCTAAGAACCAAAGAAAATCTGGAACGTATGCAACAATTCCTCATCGATGAAAAACAGAATGACATTGAATTTGAGAAGCTTGGAATAATTAAAGTTCAAGAAGAAGAAGAACTACATTTGTGGACACGGAACAGCCTTCGGTATTCGCAACAAAGATATGCTGAATTATATGATAAATTTCGAGAGGAAACTGCAATATCGTGAGGTGGGTTTGGATATCTGTACAAGGCCTGTTGTGCTCGAAAAACCATTTAAATGTCATTGATGCGTCCAGCAAGATCTGTAATTAATACTAATAAATACCAATAAAACAATAAAAATCCTAAATCAAATTGTTTATATTATTCTAAAGAACTCAAAGGTTAAGCGATGAATTGCATACATTGTGTCAGACGGAGGTAATATCGTTTTGTCGAAGTCGTTAGAAGAATATGTTTCAGGTCGTGAAATGATGGCATAAACCTATCACGAGGTAAATGATCTAGATGTGTGACGGAATGGTGAGATATAAATCCGAGTCCGATCAGATCATACTCAGTCAAGAGTGTGATTCTGTGGTGGAAGGATGGGGTATAGCTGGAATCGTGGATTGTCCGAAAGTAATGGGGTGATGGGGGTCTGTAAACTTTGACAGAAAGAAATAAAAGTGAATAAACATAAATCTACGAGTAACGTGTGGAGACATTTGAAACGAAGTCATCGTGAAAAGTATGAAAATTATAGGAAAGGAAAAGGCAGATCAACTGTGCAAGTCATCAAAGGATGAAGTGAAAGAAGATATTGAGGTAAATGTGGTAGACCAAGTATGAAATGAAGTGCACGTTTGTTTGATGATGGAAACAAATATGAATTACTTGTAACATTAAATCCATCTGAGATTAAAAATCTATCCTCACTGCTAACATATATGACTCGAGATTGACCACGAAGTAGGAATAATTAGGTGCAAGTTTTATATAAACCGTGTGAAGGGGGTTCATATGTATATATCAATGACTAAAAAACATACATAAGGTTAGGTTAGGTTAGGTAATCTGTCCTCTCTGGTAACATATATGAGTCAAGATTGATCGCAAAGTAGAAATAAATAGGTGCAAGTTTTATAAAGATTCGTGTGGAGGGGGCTCCATATGTATATATCAATGACTGAAAACCGTACATAAGGTCAGGTTAGGTTAGATTAGGTAGGTTACGTTTTTGATGGGTGGGAATATCATGTGACAATGATTAAGAATTGTATCAGATGAAATAAATTCAAGAATCATATGAAAAAAAATATATAACATTCAAACAATGATGAAAATATACATAGAAACAGATGAAATTTGCTAGATTAAAATTGTTTTTTTTGTTATGCATTAATCCTAAAACACTGAAAAAAATCGTGTGTAAGCATGAAAAGTCGATTGAAAAATACGTAATTTCTTGGATATATTAGGCTAGGCGAGGTTAGGATGAATAGATCTTTTAACATAACATAACATACAGTGAAGTTGATCCACATTAAATATCTTGTAACAAAAGCAAAGGATGTTGTTCTATGGGTTAGGTTAGATTAGGTTGCGTAGGTATTAATGCATCTGGCAGTGTATGGACACCCTTTTGCACAAAATGTGTGTAAATCCCTACATTATACCGACATCAATCGTGAATACGCCTACATTATACCAGCATATGCCAGCATATGTCGCCATATGCCGGTATCAAACCGTGAATACGCCTACATTATACCAGCATATGCCGGCACATGCCGGTTTCAAACCGGCATGTGCCGGTTTGAAACACATCCTCTGGGGTGTGGCAGGATACGCCGTATATCATAGTTAATCAATTTCGGTTAGGGTAGAGTAGAGAATCTTACTTAGCTTTTTTATAGTTGTTGTTGTTGTTGTATGATTTTGAACGGTTATCATATGAATATAATTGTATTAGACATAAATTCGCCAAATTTCATGTACTGTGGGGTATAAATTAGCTTAACTGGATATCGCGGTCCAAAATATTGGTATATTTCCAACTCTTGACATCAGATCTGTTGTACCGTTTTAAGTTGTCTTTGAGATCTAGTCTACTGGATTTGTGTCGAGTGTTAGCGTTAAAATTCTTCAATAGTTAATATACATCTCAATCAAATCTATCCACTTGGCTATATAGTTTTACCAATCTGTAGCAGATTGTGTATCTATATA
>SDVV010039962.1:0-10579 GCA_016164225.1 Gammarus roeselii | reverse complement strand
AAATAAGCTGAACTCTTTAATCTAGCAGAAAAGGCTGCCTCACGAGCTAATCAAATTAGAAAGCAATTACTTTGAAATCACAAGTTCACAAAATCTTGGACAGTTAGTCTGCGATGTTGTTAAATATCCAGCGGTAGTAACTCATTTTATTTGCCTCCACGCAGGGGACATGGTACTCATAAAATGTCCACCACAAAATCAAGTAGAAGATCTACACAAGTTCCCAAAATCGTTTAAAGGTGTAAGACATCTGGTTGGTTCATAGCATATTTTCGACGTAATTTTTTTGTTTATTTATCGCGTAGTAATTATTTTCTCAGACCACTATATTGAGAACTAATTTTTGTGCATCAACGTGACAAAGGCATAGTAGGTCTGGCAACGGGACAAAGGCTGGCAGGTCTGGCAACGGGACAAAGGTCTGGCAGGTCTAGCAACGGAACAAAGGCCTGACAGGTGCGGCATTGGGACAAAGGCCTGGCAGGTCTGGCTACGGGACAAAGGTCTGGCAGGTCTGGCTACGGGACAAAGGTCTGGCAGGTCTGGCAACGGGACAAAGGCCTGGCAGGACTGGCTACGGGACAAAGGCTGGCAGGTCTAGCAACGGAACAAAGGCCTGACAGGTGCGGCATTGGGACAAAGGCCTGGCAGGTCTGGCTACGGGACAAAGGTCTGGCAGGTCTGGCTACGTGACAAAGGTCTGGCAGGTCTGGCTACGGGACAAGGGCCTGGCAGGTCTGGCAACGGGACAGGTCTGGCTACGGGACAAAGGTCTGGCAGGTCTGGCAACGGGACAAAGGCCTGGCAGGTCTGGCAACGGGACAAAGGTCTGGCAGGTCTGGCTACGGGACGAAGGCTGGCAGGTCTGGCAACGGGACAAAGGCTGGCAGGTCTGGCAACGGGACAAAGGTCTGGCAGGTCTAGCAACGGAACAAAGGCCTGGCAGGTGCGGCATTGGGACAAAGGCCTGGCAGGTCTGGCTACGGGACAAAGGTTTGGCAGGTCTGGCTACGGGACAAAGGTCTGGCAGGTCTGGCAACGGGACAAAGGCCTGGCAGGACTGGCTACGGGACAAAGGTCTGGCAGGTCTGGCAACGGGACAAAGGCTTGGCAGGTCTGGCATTGGGACAAAGGTCTGGCAGGTCTGGCTACGCGACAAAGGTCTGGCAGGTCTGGCTACGGGACAAGGGCCTGGCAGGTCTGGCAACGGGACAGGTCTGGCTACGGGACAAAGGTTTGGCAGGTCTGGCTACGGGACAAAGGTCTGGCAGGTTTGGCTACGGGACAAAGGTCTGGCAGGTCTGGCTACGGGACGAAGGCCTGGCAGGTCTGGCTACGGGACAAAGGTCTGGCAGGTTTTATGAATGGTATGATTGCAGTCAATCAAGACACTTCGAGTGAGTTTCATATGTCCGTTTGGTTAAAAAAAAACAGCCTTGCGAATTTCTTTAGATTTTGAATTCGAAGGTGTACTTCGCACGAGGTGCGACTATGTGTAGTTCATCAAATGATGTCGGTGCGTGGTGATTCATGGTGGATGCTACCTCCTCTTATTGATCATTTATTCTTTGATCGTCATCAAATTATTGTCGTCAAAGCATGTTTTTAGAGCGCACCGATTTGTATAGTCGTCGAGAAATTGTCAGTAAAGCACGAAAACGACAATCTATTGTCGATGCGCTTTGTTTACAGAAAATGGTTGTGTTCATTTAAAACACAGACGACACTTCTACGGAATCCACAATAGTGCAGGCATACAAACATACCTTACAGAATGATATACAACTTGAACAACTTCATTATAAAAATACTCGGGAAGTGACTAGATTTTTAAGTGACGTATGGATCATTTTGACAGGTTGTGATCAAACACTCTTTAAGGGTTGGTTGATTTGCGCGTTCTTCTCGGTAGGGGGCCACGCCGTCGCGCCGTCAACTGTTTGAGTTGCCAGACTCGACGGATAGCAGCACTCAATTGGACGAGCCTGGGACGGATGCATGGAAACACCAAAACAAACAGGAGGGACAAGGTTGACTGGGGCGCGATGTGCGACCGAGCATTTAGAATGGGCTTAACAATGAAGGGTCAGCGTGAAAATTGTACTGAAGATCCAGGGGGTCTGTTGAGGCGGGGCCATTAGAAGCTGAGGCCAAGTTAATGGACCGTGTTTGCTATACACTCAATAAGTGGGTATTGTGACTCTAGTGAGTCAATCCGATTTCTAAAAAGCAAAGACATTTAGCATCAATAACCCACGCAGCTCCTGGAACATCGTTTTATTCACATGACACTTGATACATACACTTTGTTAGGGGAGACTTATTGGAATCAGGTGTGTATTGGAAATGGTGGGGGAAGAGATTAGTCAGCTAGACCACAATTGTGACTACTTCGGTGAAATGATCTCGAGATACGATAGTAGGAGATGACTGTTTCATTGGGAATGAATCATATTAGGCTAGTCATAACATTTCATCGCTACTCGTTCCACATTCAAGCGATTAGTTGGTCGCTTTGTTGTTGTTCGTTTATTGATCAAAGATGTCTCTTGGCCACTGTAGCGCTCTTCGAGGAACAGCATCTATACCGTGGACACACATAATCTGTTTGCTGTCCTAGAACGGTGTGTGTTTTTACAGTTCATAGTCCACGGAATTTGTGAAACACTTATCAGTACCAACCCCTTCAAATGCATGCTCCGCTGCTACGCTGGCGGGAAACTTTGTTTATTCTTAAAATCCACTATAAAAATAATTAGGTGACTCCCTTACACATGACATGAGGCCACATCTTTCTCAGTATTAAGGGGTTTGATTCTATTCTCAAATGACGTTTCTTAGCATAGATACAGTAATTTATGTCCCACAAACATTTCCATGTGGAGGTCGACAAAATTCATTGTTAGATCTTTTCTTAGTGGTTTTATCATGAATAAAGCAGCCTTGATCCAACCGTTTATGGTTTCTGTGATACGACTGATATTGTTTCCTTTGAGCAGAAGTAAAAAAATAAATCGGTCAGGTTCATTCCTACACTGAGTCTAGCTTCGTCCTCTCCCCCCCCCCTATGGTGGTGGCGTGTCGCCGTATAGGATATTTTACATCCATGGCCACGCAAATGGCATAGTTCTCTCCGGCCTGATGTTTATGGTAATCAACAAGGGAGGCTCCCGTGTCCTGTTGCTCTGCATTGCGGCTGAAAAAAATATTGCCAGGGTCGAGATTTTTCTGAACTTGATAGTGTTGAGTCTGATAGTGCTGAGTAATCCCAATAGTACAATGCTCAAAAACCACGCAACTCCAGCGCTGGGGAGTATCGCATTTGCACTATTATGAGGTCTTTGGTGCCAGGAAAGCCCCTTGGCATGTTGAGGCGTATTAGGGATACATCATATAAAACTTTGGAATTGCATTTTTCATCCAATTGAGTTCATGTCCCTCTGATTTTTTCGTATTTTATTACTGAAACTGCGTCATGGAGTGCCAACTGCCAACCTCCAATACCCTTGCAAATTATTATTGTTTGTATCATTAAATCATCTACTTACATCGTCTAGCGAAAGGTGCTCAGTTCTTAACTCTAACTCATTACCTCAATTATCAGATTCGATATTTGAATTAGCGAAACGGAAGTTCAAAAGGGATTCGTCAAGGCTCACCTCTCGTGTGCGGCCGCTCATACATCATGGAACAAAATACAATTCACAACCAATACATTAGCTCCTCTAAACTGCGCGTGTTAAGCAGCAAACTTAAGGTTGCTATATTACAACTTTCTAACACATAGCAGAAGTAGGTTTACTGTCCTCCTTGAATTCGTAAGAGAATCTAAAACTATACGGCCCAATTACGTGAGTTTTGAGTGTACAACTTTTGAGTCCTGCCGTCATAACGGTCGATTCCATTACTACCTTAACCTCTACGCCTCCTCCTAGCGGGAAAATCACAGCAGCTCAGTCCTGGTGGAGGCCTACGGCTCGACCAGGGTCGACACTAAATAGGAAGGAGTTTTTTGGTTGAGAGACAACTTCATTTTACCGCAGAGCGAGAGATGCCGAGGATTATTTAAAGTGTTGAAATATGGGAGGACTCCACAAATATCAATCAGCCAATTGACAATTATGTAAATGAAGCGAGAGGTCGAGAAGGGGCAGTCAAACCTTCTGGATGAAGGGTGAAGAGAGGGACCAGGGGAGGGAGGCTGGTTGAGAGGAGCCTGGAGAGAGGTGCGAGGGGAGGGAGGCTGGGAGAGAGAGGGACCTGGAGAGAGGGGCTAGGGGAGAGAAGGTGGGAAGAGGGGGCCAGAGGAAGAAGGATAGATGTGCGCAGGAGTGGGGCTTAGGGGAGAGAGGCTGCGAGAGGGGAGCCGGGGGAGGGATGCTGTGAGAGTAGGGGTAAGAGAAGAGAGATAATGGTGTATGTAGGGAGATTATGATGTATGTATTAGAAGAGAGATAATGGTGTATGTAGAGAGATTATGATGTATGTATAAGAAGAGAGATAATGGTGTATGTAGGGAGATTATCATGTATGTATGAGAAGAGAGATAATGGTGTATGTAGGGAGATTGTGGTGTATGTAAGGGAAGGGAGATAATGGTGTGTATATGAAAATAATAAAATGTGAAATTGATGGATGGGAGAGATACGTTGGAAGAGGAAGAGGTGAGATTTGAAAGGTCGGATGGGGGAAGTTGTAAATGATGGGTAGAAGAGGTAGGCTTGGAAAGGATAGAATGGGATAGAATGGTTGAGAAAATAATGAGGCGTGAAGGCCACAGACATACAGCACATGTAGTTAAACTGACATGAATACGAAAGTTACAGAAGTCGTACCTATAGTACCCAGACCAGAAAAATACTCCAATAAGAAGTCATATAACTGTTGAGCCTATTTGCTAATTTCAGTAATTTATCTGAATTTATTGCTCCTGACGTCTTTCTTCTTATCAAAGTCTCAAAATTTTGATGCCCGCATGCAATCACTTTATCATTGATTTATTGAAACATAAACACCGAAGCTGCACAATTTAGCATCACCATTTCTGTAATGTATTGTTTTATTCCGTCGAAGATAAACGGGAATTGATTGAGTTGACGATTGTTGTCCCCTCCAGCAATCCACGGCGGACGCGTCACATAAGTTAAAATGAAACGTTCATAATTTTTCAGCACTAAACGACTTTTCCTAACGTGAGTCACTGGAACATGCAGTAACAGTTACTCACGGAGTCCGTTCTGCTTATGATTGCGTATCTGGTCTCTCCCATACGAAGTAGCGTATAGGGAGCGCTGCCCTGCAACCGAACTTGTTACATGGACTGAGGCTAAAGACCCAGTCCTAAACGACGAATAATAACATCACTATCTTCATTGGAGCATGTTATTTTCGCTAAATGTCTGTAATATGACGAAATTATTGTTGTTTATACTTCGGAAACCTAAATGGTAGGATACCAATAGGGATGAAATTTGGGTTATATCTGCCAATGGAAGCAGATATGTAGAGTGGTCGTCGCCAGTTTGCAGAGGGCCTTCCAAGAATGACTCGGTGGCTAAGCAAGAATGCCAGAGTTCTCTAGACGCTAGGATTTCAACATGACATACACGAACATGACCAACCGATTCTGCTGGTAGTGTTTCCACATTTTGGAACAAGTCGATAGCACGGATTTTTTGTTTTAGAATAGTTTATTTATTCTCTTTGTTGATGCCGGGAAAGGCATTTAACTCTCTAGTAATGCGGTGGCGGGAGGGCATAGTTTATTTGTTCTCTTTGTTGACGCTGGGAAAGGCCTTTTACTCTCTAGTAATGCGGTGGCGGGAGGGCATAATTTATTTGTTCTCTTTGTTGACGCTGGGAAGGCATTTTACTCTCTAGTAATGCGGTGGCGGGAGGGCATAAGTTCAGGATTTTGTTGTTGTTGGAGTGTCACACAGCTCACATTTTGCTCCACATTTGAAAATAGTGAAACTTAACATTTGTAATTTATAAGCATATTGGGTTCCTGTGATTATATCGAGAAAGGTGTATATTGTGCGTTCCTATTGGCCCCATTATTTTGGCATCATCTCGGCTGTAGCTGACCTACACATTTAGTCTTATTAATAACTCTGAAGTCTCAGTCGCATGGGTTGGAGAATTTAATTTCGGTAGTTGTGGTTCAGCCAAATCGAACTGACCTAGCGAATATAGAATTTAATTACCTAAGACAGAATGCCCTTTGGTGGCTACATCAGGTTACACGTAACTACCTTAACAGCGGGCCTTTTGGTGGCTACAACAGGTTAAATGTAACTACCTAAGACAGCATGCCTTTTGGTGGCTACAACAGGTTAAACGTAACTACCTTAACAGCGGGCCTTTTGGTGGCTACAACAAGTTAAATGTAACTACCTAAGACAACATGCCTTTTGGTGGCTACAACAGGTGAAATGTAACTACATGAGACAGCATGCCTTTTGGTGGCTACAACAGGTTACATGTAACTACCTAAGACATCATGCCTTTTGGTGACTACAACAGATTAAATATAACTTCCTAAGGCACGATGCCTTTTGGTGGTTAAGACAGGTTAGATGTAACTACCTAAGGCAGCATGCCTTATGGTGGCTTCAACAGGTTAAATGTAACTACCTAAGACAGCATGCCTTTTGGTGACTACAACAGGTCAAATGTAACTACATGAGACAGCCTGCCTTTTGGTGGCTACAACAGGTTAAATATAACTTCCTAAGACACCATGCATTTTGGTGGTTACAACAGGTTAGATGTGACTACCTAAGACAGCATGACTTTTGCTGGCTACAACAGGTTAAACGTATCTACCTAAACAGCGGGCCTTTTGGTGGCTACAACAGGTTAAATATAACTTCCTAAGACACCATGCATTTTGGTGGTTACAACAGGTTAGATGTGACTAACTAAGACAGCATGACTTTTGCTGGCTACAACAGGTTAAACGTAACTACCTAAACAGCGGGCCTTTTGGTGGCTACAACAGGTAAAATGTAACTACCTAAGACAGCATGCCTTTTGGTGGCTACAACAAGTCAAATGTAACTATAAGACAGCATGCCTTTTGGTGGCTACAACAGGTTAAATGTAACTACCTATGACAGCATGCCTTTTGGTGGCTACAACAGGTTAAATGTAACTACCTAAGACAGCATGCCCTTTGGTGGCTACAACAGGTCAAATGTAACTACATGAGTCAGCATGCCTTTTGGTGGCTACAACAGGTTACATGTAACTACCTAAGACATCATGCCTTTTGGTGGCTACAACAGATTAAATATAACATCCTAAGGCACCATGCCTTTTGAGGGTTAAAACAGGTTAGATGTAACTACCTAAGATAGCATGCCTTATGGTGGCTACAACAGGTTAAATGTAACTACCTAAGACAGCATGCCTTATGGTGGCTACAACAGGTTGAATGTAACAACCTCTTGGTGGCTACAACAGGTTCTACGATATATTTGATTTGACAACTATTTCTATGAATAATAGTTGCAGCCCGCTGAGTATACAGGATTAAAGGCACAATATGAGTGAACGACTCCTAGCCTGTTGGCTTCACCTTTGCTCTAGTTTGAACCACATGACAGAGCATCAATATTTAACCCAGAAGTAAAACTATTTTTCATCTGCCTGTAAACGTTATCGAAAAACATCCTAGTATCTTTCATGAAATCGCTTACAAATGAAGATTCATCTGACTCGTACTCGTCCTCCTCAGCAAATGACCCCATGGTCAACTGCTCACCCCCTTTTGCTGAACGAGTGTGTGACAGTCTAACCTATAATGTAAATAAAGTGCTGTTGGTGCCCCCTACAACCCCCGGTGACTACGCACAGCTTTCTCACAAGGCCGAGTGTGTGCGTACCCAGAAAAGGGGGGGGGGGAAATAGGTGCTACTCACCCCACTCGGTCGCACCTTTTACTATGGGAGGTTTAATGTATATGAATTTTGGAATCTGTTCATCCCGACCGGGCAATTTGAAAGAACCGCCTCCCCTCTTGGGGAATTCATATGAACGCCCCTGCTGTCACCACTTTTGTCCCCAAACAACTACACGTTTCCCACACTTTGTTTCAGGTGGCCACTGCACTGTTGAGTGAAACCGTCACTCCTTTTGTCCCCCAGCAACTACACATCACTCCCCCAGGGCCGCGGGTTCCCGTTACATTGTGGGTCGAACCCATCAGCCTGTTTTGTCCCCCGCAACTACACAGCATCTTCCAGTGCCGCGGGTGCCCGCTATCCTCCCCACGTTGTGGCCGGGACAAGTGGCAGACCTCTTGTGGCTCGAGGTAGTACAGACACACAGCAGGAGACGTCCTGTGGCTCGTAGATGTACAGACACACAGCAGGAGACGTCCAGTGGCTCGTACAAGTACATACAAACACAACAAGAGACGTCCTGCGGCTTGTAGTAGTACAGACACACAGCAGGAGACGTCCTGTGGCTCGTAGAAGTACAGATACAAAGCAGGAGACGTCCCGTGGCTCGTAGTAGTACAGACACACAACAGGAGACGTCCTGTGGCTCGTAAAAGTACAGACACACAGCAGGAGACGTCCAGTGGCTCGTAGTGGTACAGACACACCCAACAAGAGACGTCATGTGGCTCGTAGTAGTACAGACACACAGCAGGAGACGTCCTGTGACTCGCAGAAGTACAGGCACACAGTAGGAGACGTCCTGGGGCTCGTGGTAGTACAGACACACAGCAAGAGAAGTCATGTGGCTCGTTGTAGTTCAGACACAGCAGAAGACGTTTTGTGGCTCGTAGTAGTACAGACACAGAGCATGAGATGTCCTGTGACTCGTAGTAATACAGAGACACAGCAAGAGACGTCCTGAGGCTCGTAGTAGCACAGACACACCGCAAGAGAAGTCGTGTGGCTCATAGTAGTACAGACACACAGCAGGAGGCGTCCTGTGGCTCGTAGTAGTACAGACACACAACAGGGGACGTTCTGTGGCTCGTAGTAGTACAGGCATACAGCAGGAGATATCCTGTGGCTTGTAGTATCACAGGCATACAGCAGGAGGCGTCCTGTGGCTCGTAGTGGTACAGACACAGAGCAGGAGACGTCCTGTGGCTTGTAGTATCACAGGCATACAGCAGGAGGCGTCCTGTGGCTCGTAGTGGTACAGACACAGAGCAGGAGACGTCCTGTGGCTTGTAGTAGCACAGACACACAGCAGGAGACGTCTTGTGGCTCATAGTAGCACAGACACACCGCGGGAGACGTCCTGTGTATTGTAGTAGCACAGACGCACAGCAGGAGTCGTCCTGTGGCTAGTAATTGCACACACACACATCAGGAGACGTTATGTGGCTCGTAGTGGAACATATCCCCACAGCAGGAGACGTCTTGTGGCTCGTAGTAGCACAGACACACAGCGCTGTTGTCCTTCTTACAACTAATGATGTTTGAACACCAGGCGAGTGTTTGCTGTGCTCTCACCTCCCTGTCATACTGTCTATCCCCCCTTTCCTTGACCCCCTACAGCCCTCGACACTCTGCTGCCCTTCTCCATACCTGAGACACTCTTCTAAGGAACAATACAGGAAGCTATCAGGCGGGTTGACGTATCTGCTTTTCAGCCTGTTTGGTGGGCTAAGGAATGATATGACTTTTAGTCAATGGACAGATGGATATTTGATTTAGAATATAATAAAAACGTGACAGATCTTATTCAAATTAATTTGTTCTCCATGTTGCTAGTTCCGTCATAAGAACAGTAATGAAAATATGATTTTCAAAGCGATTTCGTTCAATTTATTAGTCGAACATTTCCGGACATCCTCCTTCCCTGTTCTCAACAAGAACAATGGACTATGCGACCTGATATCAACTGATGAGCAGCACTTCCCTGTAGGAGGCCTACAGTCGCACAAGTCAAAGATTTATCTTGCGTTGAGAATGAAATCAGAAACAACGTAATTGATATAATTACGAACGAAAATTTATCTCCCCCGTGCTGACACATGTCACCGGTCCAGCTTGTCACTTTGCAAAGGCCAGGATGTTTATTTTCTTGCATAATAAAGTTCCCTTATTGACAGGTAATTGTTGTGAACTCACGATTTATGTTCATCAGTTTAGAGAAAATTAAATATTCTTTTAATTGTCATCTCTATTTCTTCAATTTTAATATTGTTTGGTTGGTTTAGGATCACTTTATTTACGACCGAATGTTTTTTTGTGTGTGAATTATTATCTCGCATGACATAGTTAATGCATTATTAGGCAACAAAAAAGTGAATGGTCTTTGATTAGCAGAATAAATTATTTTATATGGAGAAACCATTTAAATGAATACATACAGCTTGAATTAATATACCGTAGAAGGGAACGTTTCTAACCATTATTAGGTTATTTCGCAGCAACATCTGATTTCTGAATACCTATATAATATAGATGTTCACTGTACGCTAACCGAGAAATTCTACTCACTCGAATACAAAATTGACGACGAAATACTCATCGTTAACTCGTGCCCATAAGGACTGACGTCTCGAATTAAGTCATTATACAGCTAATGAAAGGTTTTGACAACA
>SDVV010039961.1:0-10580 GCA_016164225.1 Gammarus roeselii | reverse complement strand
ACGCTCTGGCTCGGACTTGGACGGCCTTTAATGTCACTGACCAGACCAGCGCTCAACGCTCTGGCTCGGACTTGGACGGCCTTTGATGTCACTGACCAGACCAACGCTCAACGCTCTGGCTCGGACTTGAACGGCCTTTAATGTCACTGACCAGACCAGCGCTCAACGCTCTGGCTCGGACTTGGACGGCCTTTAATGTCACTGACCAGACCAGCGCTCAACGCTCTGGCTCGGACTTGGACGGCCTTTGATGACTCAAGTTTAAACCTCAACTTTTTCCTGGCCCAAATTTCATATGTCGGATACTATAGTCCTTCAATGGATCATTAGAGGATATCGTGCTACTCCAACCTGTAATCTAATGGTGGTTTACCTCCAGGAAATCCTCTTGGGACCATACAAACCAACTTTTCCAGTGGGTATGAAGCCAACTTCATCTCATCCACTACCAACGCTCGTCCAGGTACAGGCCTGGTCATAATAGTAAATCAAGCGGTAACATGTACGCCAATATTCTCTCTAACAGCGTTTGAATGAACATTCGTGCAGACAAAAAGGAGAAGAAAAAAAAGCAAAAATCAGGCACTTCTTTTCAATCGCGTCGTCGTGAATTTCAAATGTGCCGTCTAAAGGACGCAAGACTCTCAAAACAACGGAAAAAGCAAATCTAATTGTTAGTAAAGAGATTATGAAGATCCTATCCTTTCCTATTGACAAGTTGTTGGAAAACATTACTTCGGTAAATGTACTACCCATAAGATTCTTTTTACGCAACTGAAAATTAACCAGCACAACTTCCACAAGTGCCAAGAGCTTAGAAAAACTCATAAAACACAACGTTAGTCATTTTGTCCGTGGATACCAGTTTCTAACTTTGATCAATAAAATATAAGACTGTCGGACGAGAAGCGGCTTATGCTTAGGCCACATCCTGTTGATCTAAATACAAGGTTCTGGAGCGTCGCTAACAATCATCAATATGAAGATGGTGTGATGAAGCTGCCCAACGTCTAACCAAAGATGTCAGGCGAGCTGCAGCGCGTGTCCACTGTAGCTAAAGACTTCGAGAGATCATTTTGAAGCCGGGTTATAGTGACGATCACTTAATTCATTATAAAACCCAGAAGTCCGCCATCTTGTAGTATTTTCTTCTTGGTAAAAGAAATTAATGTATATTTTCTGTGCTTTTAACTAATACTTGAAAATTTACACTTTCACAGACATCCTGCAGATTTCCCTATGAACTCTTGCCATGCTCTCTACTTGTTGACCTTATTGGTCAACTCTCTGCGCCGTACCTTCTTGGAGGTGACCTTGATGCTAAACACCGACTCTTGAGGGGAAACACAGTTGCTGGACGTAAAAGACATGTTGAGACATTTCTAATATTTTTGGATATTGCGCTCCTAATACTGGAGAACCGACGCACTTGGCCATTGATTTAACCTTCTGCTCTCCAATCCTCTCCCAGACCTTTTCTGTCATGTGTTTGAGGAGTCCCATGGAATTGAGACCACTTCACTATCACTACTGTCCATCCAGAAGATTTCTCGACAGCACTCCGATACGTTATACACGAAGCCAACTGGTAATTGTTCACTGCATGCACAGGACACATTGGTATATCCTGTGACGAAATGGTGGAATACATTGCAATGCACGCTGCAGACCTCGGCATCGCGATAACCAAGACAACACAACGTAAAGTTACGATGCCTTGGTGGAATGTCTGTAGCAGATAGCAAAACGACAACAAAATCGTGGTGCATACAACCGATACCGGCTCACTAAAACGAGAACTCGTATAGAGTTGTCGAGGAATGGAACAAACGTGCTGCGGAATTTGTCTACTGCGATACAATCGGAACGTTCAAGTCACGGCTCGGCAAATTCTGCCAGAATCGCTTCCAGTTGTCACACGCTCACCAGCATATCAAATCAAGGTGTCCGGCATTGACACCCGCACGGTTGAAATATTGCCTGGCATTTGCACCTAATCGTTGCTAAACAGTGCCCAGAAATGACACCGGTCAGAATTGGTTTAACAATGAATGAATCTGAGACAACCTCATATCAACATCGTGGGTCGGTAGCTTTCTCTTCAAGTACTAATTTAAGTTGTTTCGAGTATCATTGGTGGATGCTATTTCCTAATACAACCTTTCCTTATCTTGATCTTTTAATACAGAAATTACACTGACACATGATGCTCTCATACACGTTCTACGACAGAATTAATATTCTAGGTATCAAAAGACAACCTAGTTTGGACCATAAGGCCTGTAGTTGTCTTTCAACCATTGTAAACACTTCTAAACCCTTACGATAGAGGGAACCACCCACACGGACCCACAAGAAGTTCTAGAACACTTGTCTACACATTTATTTTTCATTGGTTCAGAGTCTTAACACAAAACGTATTGCCGAAGAAAATCACCTGGACTTCTCCTCCTTACCTTACAATAAATAAATCAATGCATGCGGGTGCAATTCACGTCTCCAACCCGTGAGGACTTAATTTTCTAAGAGATGCTCGCCTCTTACAACCCACTGCACTCCTACGTATGTCATTAGTACAACACACTGTGATCTACGCCTATTTATCCTAGTTGGTTGAGAGAGTTATTTATTATTTATTATTTGCTTCAATGTTACACCGGAGTCCCAACGCGAAGTTAATGCAGACTCCCCCGTAGGGCGGTTTGGTTGAGAGAGACTGTGGTTCTGTCCTTTCCCAAATCTGTCGAATCCACTGATGAATTGACCGGCTTTTGTCCTACAGCCCTCGTGTGTGGCGATGATCCTGGAAGATATTGTGAATGCCCGCTGACCCGACACCTGGAAGCAAACTCACTTCTCTCCCCATTACAATTCGGGCTTCTTTGACCTTCAGAAGGCTTACGATACAACCTGGCGCTATTGTATCGGATGTGACTCCGTGAGTCTTCATTAAGCACTTCCTGCGGCGGAGAGTCTGCCGATCCAAATAGCTAATCACCTTTCAATCATACGTTTTGCGAAATGAGAGGGTAATCCCCCTCTTGCTACTGACGGGATCACGAGAGTAATCCCCACTCTTTATACGTTGAGGACTTACATCCATTCCAAAGTCGAAAACAAAGTGCTGTTTACCAGCTGATAGCCTGGACAGAATTCGCTGCGTCACAATTCCCCAAAGTAAAACATGTGCATTCCATAGCCATCGGTCCCGTTCAAACACGGAACGGGACCTCAGACTCTAAAGACGAACGATCCCATTCTTACATATGGTCCGCTTTCTTTGACTAATATTCGACCAGAAACTAACCTGAAAATACCCATCGCAATAACTCAAAATAGTCTGCACACATTGGTCGATCATTCTTCGGATCGTATCGCACTTCATTTGGGGCGCAGACAGAACATCATCGTTATGCCTGAACGGGACTATGGGAGCATCGCCTATGACTCAGTTCCGGTGTAGATGAGCCTCTTAATATTAAATAATCTGTAGCTCAGCAAAAACAGATGTCCTCAAATATTCAAAACGATCCCAAAACTGGAATTTTTCGGCACTGCCCTGTTGGGAGCCTTTCATTCAAAGACAATGAGCCTAGCCTCGCCCAGCGACGATAACAAATTCAACTCCAATTCTATTGCCGCATTCTCACCCGCTCTGCTTCCTCGACATGTCGGTACCCCAATCCATCCGTTCCCTCCTCGAGCTTTTCATAGTGTATGAGCTTCTCAATGATGATGTTGGACTACTATGGGTAACAGTAGACCCTCGGTGAAAGTAGGCCCAAATTAGATCATAATGGTTACTCGTACGGTGCGATCCCTATCTGGTGTATACCAGAAAATATACATTGCCATCACTAGTTTAGTGTCCGAACAGCAGATGTTGCACCCCAAAATTTTCAAACTATTGCTTACATATCTCTACCGACGGATTGTGCACGCATTTCTACCGACGGATCACAGGTCGACGATGCTGTGGTCGGTGCAGTGGTACTGCCCGAGTAGGTTGTCGCTAGGGATCCCGTCATTGTCGTTAGTGTTCATTGCTGAACTCGTTGCTATTGTGTCATCATCTCAGTGAAAAAGACCCTCATAGATGTCAATATCAAAATTTTTAGTTATTCTTTTAGCACACTTTAGACCCTGCCGACTTTAAACAATAGCCACATTGTTGTTTTGGAACGGTTATTCTCCAGGGGAAATAACTGTTCGTTCATGCTGGGCCACTGTGGGGTTGTGGATAATGTGCGGGCGGACGATGCGGCGCGGGGAGTTGCAGTGACGCCTGACCCTGCATAACAGCGTCAACTTTCATGTACAGCCTTTCATCCAGTAATTACAAAAACTGTGAGAAACAAATGAAAACTCGAGTGGTCAGGCCTCTTCAAATAATCGATCAGGACGGGCTGAGATTATTCTCTGCCGATTGAGAATGAGACACTAAATCGACGCACAGACATTAAATGAAGGCGTTGCCACCTTCATTTGCGTGCCCTACAGGGGAGCTTGAGGTAACCTCATGTTGAGGCTTCGGTGGAGTAAAGGCCCTATTCTTATTTGTAAAACCTCCATTTGCACCGACTGTCTAGTTCTTCTAGTATACCCAGCCCATGTCTTCGTCTAGTATACCCAGCAAATGTCTTCGTCTAGCAAGCCCAGCCCATGTCTTCGTCTAGTATGCCCAGTCCATCTCTTCGTCTAGTATGCCCAGCCCATGTCTTCGTCTAGTATGCCCAGCCCATGTCTTCGTCTAGTATACCCAGCCCATGTCTTCGTCTAGCATGCCCAGCCCATGTCTTCGTCTAGCATGCCCAGCCCATGTCTTCGTCTAGTATGCCCAGCCCATGTCTTCGTCTAGTATGCCCAGCCCATGTCTTCGTCGTAAACTCAACCATAACGTACAGCCGCGGCACCCATTTTTCCACCAGCTAGTTCCTGGACTCACGTTGAGGCTTCTGTGGAAATGAGGCTCAAATCAAATCCTGCACCCTAATTATACACTCAGACCTATACTTACTGAGTTCACTGAGAAGCAATTGAACGTGGAACCACTTCTCCAATATCTACTAGAGGCCAATCTCGCGACTGAAATCAAATCCGTTATGGATTGATCACATTTTATCCCACCTGCCTATATTAGTGATCCTCCTTCCCTAAAGATCACAAGCCTATTATGACACGTTGAGGCTCAGGTGGAAATGAGGCTCAAATCAACCCTAAAGATCACTGCTCCTAATATACTTCGAATAAGATACTTTCTTGACCTACCGTACAATTTTAGCCACTTGAGTATGCCGTGAGCCGAAAGAAACCCGAACATTGATGATGACTTGACGCAGCTTGGTGGCTGGTTGAAGTTCGGTTCCTGCAAGGCATTGGCTCCAGCGCAATAGAAAGCCTCGTCATTCTGATCTAATCTTCAAAATTATCCTGTTGAGAAATATAAAAGTTTGATATCAGCGTCAAAGCTTTTTATGTATTATCGTGCAAATTTAATTCACTAATCAAGCTGATTATTCATAGAATTATTCAAAATCATACAAGTGTAATTGGACAATGCTGGTGATCGCTTCCGTGGTTTTGTCTTCCCGCCACCAAAGCTAAAGTAGACCTGATGGCAGAAGTGTGCTCCAGTTATTTGCGATCCGAACCATTTATCTATTCACGAGTCTGTTAACAGTCCACCATTGTTGTTTATGGTGGCATAGGATAGAACACCAGTGAGAGTTGAGAGAAAAAAAGCAGGTATTTTTTTTGGTCGAGTACTTTGTTAAAAGTTTTTTCAGAATAGATCGACTGTGATATATGTTGAAAAACCAAAGATTGTATCGTTCCTTTGAAAATACATCGTGTACTTTGAAGTAATGCGAAGAAACTACTGCTACTTGAAGTAATGCGAAGAAACTACTACTACTTGAACTAATGCGAAGAAACTATGACTACTTGAAGTAATGCGAAGAAACTACTACTACTTGAAGTCATGCGCAAGAAACCGAAGCCTCGAAATTGGCCGGAATAAGGCCATCTATAGAATAATGCTGATGAGGGAACCGCTCTGCGGTGGCTGGAGCCGTTGTTCAGAGGGTGTCAAGCCCCGCTATCATCGCACCGCCCCGAACCTTTGATGACCACCGACTCTTCAAACAAGGGTCGCCTAGCGTTGGTGCGGATGGCAGTGCTATTTTTGCTAGTTATTTGTATTTGCCATCCAGGGCGCCTTGGATGGCAATAATCTTCACTGGCAACTGGAGATGTTTTGGTGCAAACAGGCCGAAATATTCTGACGCCGCAGGAAATCAGTTCCTACCCTCGGGACGCTAGCTTCCTACAGAAGGGGATGCGGGTACAAACAACGGCAGCAGTACAATATCAGGAACTGCCATGACGTCAAGTAGGTTCCATGGATAGAAATTTATATTGTATGATCATTTAATTTGAGCACTCGAAATTCTGTACTCGTGACGTGAGAAAACGAAAACCATGGCCGGACACACTCGTTTTTGTCTGCGAAGTGTTAATTTCCTGAAACAAAACTAGTACACTAATTACGTTATAGAGTCGCGCCCTACGGGGGAGCCTATTATGACTCACGTTGAGGCTCAAATCAAATTACGTTTTAAAATATTTTTTTTGTATAAAGCTTTCAAATATTAATGTGAGACGCTCTGGGCTAACCTAAGTTTTACAATGGTGAATGTTACTATACATCAAGGTCTAAATGCTGCTTCCCAAACAAGCTATGAACGATAATCATATTTTTTTTGCTCACTATATTTATCGCTCTCTATCTATGACAGTTATATGACGCTTATCGGATTTTTGAGAGCTCCGGTGGAAAACAAGAAACAACTACTGCTATCGATTTTCTGTTATTTTTTTCCATCATGTTGTAATGATTTGATTAACTGTGCAGCAACCCCAACGAATGTAGGGCCTTACAGGGACATGGACGGCTCATAAAATCATGCTTCGTTCGACGAGGTCATTGTTTAAAATTCACGTGCCAATTTGTGCCTCTATAAATGCACTCTGTACTGAAATTGACGCTTCATCAATGTCGGAAAAAAAATCTCTTTGCGGATTAAATGCTTTTTTTACGTTTGCACAAGTTCAAGTTACACTTTAAAATATGGGAAGTTGATTCAGAGTCAAGTTTACATAAGATATCACAAAAAAATACTGTTAGACTTAAATACATAACGTGCAGTGACGAACGTTGTGTAGATCATGGTTCTATATCTTCGTCATCGTTCGGGCCCAATGAGAGTTGGTGTGAACATTTTAGAGATGCAAATATTCTGATGACCTATTAAACTCGCTTAATTTTTTTAGTGGAAAAATTGATTTACCTAACTATCCTTTTCTCCTTTGACGTCTGTTAGACGCTTGTTGCTTAATTGTCATTGTCACAAATAGAGAGAAAATTGCGACCTAAGTTTCTGATGTATAAAATTTATGTTATGACGTGTTTGGAAATGTATCCATACCTGCACATAATTTGTCGCATGAGGTTAAAACACAACGTGATGCTTCCGCCCGCTAGTTGCCAAAGCCAACTCAAATCCAGTATGGTTTCCATGTCTTTCGTCTGCCATTTGTCCTTCACGGTCACTCGTCCACCTCACATTGACCGACTGCAGATTTGTTAAGGGTCAAAACTAGAAACTGACCTGTTCGATGAAGTGTTCTCATGCATGGCGGATTTACTGAAATTGGGTTCGCAGAATTGATCCACTTGGCGGCCTACGGGGACCTTACTAAAGCTTACGTCGGAGCTACGATGGGTATGAGCCTCTTAATCTATCTCAGGTGCGTCCGTAGCGACAAACTACAAAGAGACCACCATAAAAGTTGTTAATATAAAATATTGATTGTTGTACTAGATTGTTGGCAATTTGATGGAAATGACATTCTATCCAACTGGTTACTTGATGTCTTGAAAACCATTATGATATTTCATTGTAGTACTAATGGTTACTTGATGTCTTGCAGTCATTACATTTCATTTCGGTATCGATGGTTATTTGATGCTTTGGAAGCCATTATATCTAATTTTAGTACCGATAGTAACTTGAATATGATATTTCATTTAGTAATAATTGCTATCGATGGCTGCTTGCCTATTCTAATTTTGTACAAAATATTTCATCCTGAAAAGACCGGTTACACCGAACATTAAAGAAACGATCAAAATGATAGTTCTTAAAATTACGCAACTTCCTTACTTCATTACGCGAGTTCCCCAGTTTCCGTTCATCACACCTAATGGATCTATTTTTAAAATTTTGACTAACCTCCTAATGGTCAATTGGCATGAATATTTTATTTATAATAATAATTCGTCATATTTTTTCATTTTGTTTAATAAATACGAATTTTGAAAACATTACATGGTGGAAAATCAAATTATAGAAGCTGTAAACATTATGCGATTTTTTTATTGCATGTGTCATGTTGAATATGTACGATGTGATTGTAGATTAAATTGTGATTTAATTTGTCTCTTTTATTATCACTGACAGTTAAGACGGAATATGCTCCGTGTTTGCTCTCATGTCTTCCATCATGGGTGTGGTCATCAAAAAGAGTGCTTCCCAGGCATAGATTATAATTACTATTATTTCATCCAGAATCGGATTGAATAAATGTTACTTAAATGTGGTGCTGCTGTTACGTGCCGTACGTTGGTTGATCTGTAGGTTATCTAGGTTAGTCTACATTTAATAATGATTGAGGGTGTTGTGCCATCCTGTTTTCATACTGTAGTACTGGTTCTCGGTGACACTTGTGTTTCGACGCTCTTTTGAGCACCAATACTCTCCGATTCATTTCCTCATTTTTTCATTCGTGACGTCAGCTGTTCTCATGCATGAGGTTCTCAGCGTTGGTGCAGTCCTCATGCATGGTATTCTTGTTTAGTGCAGGATTTAGGCAACTGAGCAGCCTCATTGTGGAAGCTAATACATTAAAGGTGATCTTAAGTGACATAGTTTCGCTGTTGAAACATGTAGCTCCCCAGATGCAAAATTCTGAACACGAATACTTCCAAAATCCTCCCACCAGAAATATTATGAGCATTCGTCGGTGTTCAAATGTTTGATGACGTCAGAAGTTGGAAATTTTGTATTTGTATCTGCTTCCATGTTTTACCGGAGTCCCAACGCGAAGTTAATGCAGACTCCCCCGTAGGGCGGTCGTCAGAAGTTTGAAAATGTCAACTTTTCGCAGCGTTCAGAATAGGACATTAATGTTGCTCCAATGCGTTTGATCAATGTTCTAACATAATAAATATAAAATCGATTTTTCTTAAATTTATAATAAAAATGTCGCAATCTGTAGTGTTTTTTGTTCTAATTCATCAAGTATGAGTAATCTAACCTTTCTTTCCGGCACACCCAAATGTTCCTTAGATGAATTCCTTTCAGGTACAGTAGCCAAAAAAAAGGTCACTTGGATAATCTTGGCCGTGTACGATTTAAATGCCCTGTTTAACGTCATAAATACTTTCCTTATTATGTAAATATACGTACCAGAATGCTACTGTAGAAATTTGAGGACGATTGGAGTTACTGTATATGATATCACCTGCTAAGATTGATGCTTTGTGACGTCATAAACCGGTTGTCCTCGTACGATGGTTTAATCCCAAATCCTGTTCCCTGATGAGGGGGGACGACAGCATGACGTCAAGCACCGTCAACTGCAAGAGGTGATGTCTCTAGAAACGTTCGTCCAATCGTTCTCAAACTTTCACTGTATTAATGTTACAAATATTCACACCATTTCGTCTGCCAACCTCACAGGGCAGACATTGTCTCACACAGTACCGTTGTTTTTAACGGAACGGTGACCGACATTTCCATTCGGAATGGTTTTGGACCATGATACCTCAAAAGCGTACGTCCGTCCTTCTGTCTATCCTAACTAACGTTCTCACAAAAATCGATACGGCTTACAGAGTAGTCATATTAAGCAATGAATCATTGGAATCTTTGTGAAGTGTTACACTCGTTCAAAAAGTTTTTTTAAGTTCTCTTTTAGTTGGGGTGGATGGATGATAATTCATTTTATAGATCATTAACACTTCATTCTAATATTTTACTATTTCTTATTTCATGGGCTCTATTATTTATCTGCGTCCTTTTGTCATGGTGATCAATTTTGGATTAGTTATATTATTATGTATCGTTAGACGCTCGCAGGGGCCCTAGGCGGACTATGCGGTGTGTCCGTTAGTCTAGTCCAACCTACGGTGGGTTGGAGCTCAGCTAGGCGTTTTGATGGCTAAAAGGTGAATTAATTTGGGGTGGATGGATGCTTATTCATTTTATAGATCATTAACACTTTATTTTAGTATTTTATCATTTCTTCTTGCTTGGGCTCTATTATTTTTCTCTGCCCTTTTTTCATGGTGATAAATTTTGAATTTTATCATTATTATATGTATCGAGGTTGGTTGAGAGGAGGTGACCCAGGGAGAGGAGGTACTCGTGGGATCCGCGGGACTCGAGGACCCGGGGTTTCGGGAACCCGGGGGACTTGGGAGACCAGGTGGATTTGGGGTGGTCCACTTGGACCCT
>SDVV010039960.1:0-10580 GCA_016164225.1 Gammarus roeselii | reverse complement strand
CGAGTGCCTTCCCCGTGTCAAAGTGGTCCCCGCGTGGTCCCAATACACGAAGACGGCATCCATATTGCCATCAGGGACAAACACGAAGATTTGAAGCTAATGGCAGAGCGATTGGTCATGTTCGATAATCACCAAGCACTCACCTTGCTCAAGAACTGTTTCTCTCTCCCGAAGCTTCAGTACGTCCTAAGAGCTTCCCTCGCATACAGGCAGATCGATGAACTAGAGATCTTCGATCACACTGTCCAGCAGACTCTAACACACATAACAAATGTATCAACTGATGGGACTTCCTACACCCAAGCAACTCTCCCAGTTAAAATGGGGGGACTCGGAATAAGAAGGGCGGAAGTTATTGCTCTCCCGGCCTTCATTTCCTCCACGCACTCCACGAGCAACATTGTGGAAGTCGTTCTTTCCCGTGTAAACGGTCTGGCTGAAGCAGGTGAGCTATAAGGAGCAATTGCTACGTGGAACGTGGAGGGACTGGGGGCAATCCAACCGGAGATGGAATTCAAGTCTAAGCAGAAGGCTTGGGATCTGCCGCTTGCTGAGGCATGTTTCAATGCATTGTTAAGAGGAGCAGATCAGGTAGGGGTGGTGCGCCTGGAGGCAGCCTCCAGAAGGGAATCTGGTCTTTGGCTGCACGCCGTTACGGTGTCATCAATCGGCACTCAGCTGGACCCAGACACTCTCCGGGTGTCTGTCGCTCTCCGTCTTGGGGCGGTCATTTGTGAAACGCACAACTGTCGTCGTGGGGGTCGGGTTGATGAGAGGGGTCTGCATGGCCTGTCATGCCGCTACAGTGCTGGTCGTCATCCGAGACAAGCAGCTCTAAATGACATTGTGAAGAGGGCTTTACAGACGGCCGGCATACCATGCTTGCTTGAGCCCGTTGGTACTGATAAAGGCAATGGCCAGCGCCCAGATGGCATCACTTCATTCCCTTTCCGAAACGGCATGCGTCTCAGCTGGGATAGCACGTACGTTGACACATTTGCGGAGACTCGCCTAAGTAATAGTGCAGTGGCTTCGGCATCAGCCGCTAACGAAGCTGAGCGCCCCAAGCGAGTTAAATATAGGGACCTTGCCAGGCATTTTCAGTTCGAGCCTACCGCTATAGAAACCGCAGGCAGCTTCGGAGAGACTACAACCAAGATTATAGAAGAGCTAGGACATCGTCTGGTTGAGGCAACGGGAGAACCTAGGGAACCCCTGTGGTTCCATCAACGTCTGAGCTTGGCGGTGCAGCAGAGGAATGCCACAAGCATATTGTCCTCTGCTAACCTAAGGCAACAGGAGAGATTTTAGTGGGTCGGAATAAAAAAAAAAGTTTATTCATACACAGATGGTATGTTCTTTGTTTAAAACAATGAATTTATACATAGTAAATCTAAAATAGGTAAAATGACAAGCTTAAAACTTGTAACTAAGTAGTTGGAGTTGAGTGCAAGCGGTAGTAAGGCATTTTACTATCCTTTCTGGACATACGAACACGGCTATTGCCTAAACTTGTCATGACAAGAGAGCTATAAGGGTAAGTTAGTTTCAATGTACTCAGTAGATATGCACTGTATCCTGTTGACATAAAGTGTTGCGATTTGACAAGGGGATCATTTATATGACAATTAGTTAGAATGAGAATTGCTAATTCAGCAGTACAGCGCCTAATTTATTGGGTAGCAAAGAATGCGACGGTATGAGTGGGTCTAGGCGAGACAGAGAGTCACTGACAAAAAAAAAACAGATAAAGTATCAATATTATAATATATAATCAACTTAAAAAAGTTTCTCCGTACACGAGTGGTGTGTTATTCATGTGGAACATTGAGCTCCCTAACGTGTCACGACGAAAGAGCTATCAAGGTAGGTTTGAGGTGCATAATAAGTATGCATTATATCATAATGATATAAGGTGTTGCTATTTGACCTTTGAATCTTTTGCATAGTAATTAGAATGAATTCTGTAGTTCAAACCCACAGCCCAATTAATTGAACAGCAAAGAGTGTACAGTATGGGTTTGTCTATGTGAGTTAGAGAGCCACTGGCATACACAAACCGGTGTGATGATTTTTTGTGTCACGGTAACAGAGTGCGTACTTGCACACGGAGAAACATATATATCTAGATTACGTATAAACAGTACATACATAAGCACAAATACACGTAGAATGCCTATTGAACAATAAAATAAATAAATTTGCCCAATCAGTCTGGAGTGCGTGTATTCAGAGGCGGGACCATCAGGTCGGATTAGGTGACAATACTGAGTCCATCACTGCATGTGGGCATTCTTTATTCATATCATCCGTCCAGTACAGGTGTCAAAGGGTCTTGATGTGTGGATGGGCCTATGTGAGTTAGGGAGCTCATATAGAGATGGAATGGTATTATTGTACCGCCATAAGTCTATGCATAGAAATACACACATTTAAGAGTCACATGAGGATGGATCTACAAATCTGAAGTACATTTGATGATTAGGGCGCAAATTTGAAATAAATTTAAATTATATATGATGATGGGTCAGGACTTTATGGCGTTCATCACATCGTGTAACCGAGTGAGTGAACTTGTGAGTGACCTGTAGCGCACATCTAACTTCCAACTGAGCATGAGTATCACCTTTCCCGGAACATGGCGAGAAACCGGAAAAATAGCCGAATATGTTTAAATTACATAATAAATAGGCGGTCCAGCCTGATGACACATAGCATTGAATGTCGTTCAATAGGCGGTCCATCATGATGACACACAGCATTGAATGTCGTTCAATAGACGGTCCATCCTGATGACACACAGCATTGAATGTTGTTCAATAGGCGGTCCATCCTGATGACACACAGCATTGAATGTCGTTCAATAGGCGGTCCATCCTAATGACACACAGCATTGAATGTCGTTCAATAGGCGGTCCATCCTGATGACACACAGCATTGAATGTCGTTCAATAGGCGGTCCATCCTGATGACACACAACATTGAATGTCGTTCAATAGGCGGTCCATCCTGATGACACACAGCATTGAATGTCGTTCAATAGGCGGTCCATCCTGATGACACACAGCATTGAATGTCGTTCAATAGGCGGTCCATCCTGATGACACACAGCATTGAATGTCGTTCAATAGGCGGTCCATCCTGATGACACACAGCATTGAATGCCGTTCAATAGGCGGTCCATCCTGATGACACAAAGAATTTAATGTCGTTCAATAGGCGGTCCATCCTGATGAGACAAAGCATTTAATGCCGTTCCAGCCCCACACTGTTGTGACTTTTCACTTCGTCCCGCAGGGAATTTTCTCTACCTTAGGATTGTTTATTTGTCAATTGTCGATTATAATTTAAACGCATATATTACTAAATATACATGAACATTTTATTACGAGATTGCGAGTGACTGCTGAGTACTATTGTTACGAGGAGCCGACTTCTTGTAAATATTGAAGTCATTTGACCCATACATACTAATAAACATTCCTTAAAAGGAAAAAAAAGAAAAGTCAACAGTTATTCTTTGGCTGAGCCGACCAGATCGAAATATAAGCCATCATGAATGGCTTATAAAACTGTACCAGCACTGGCTAGGGTAACATCCCAACCAGAGTAGTTAAAGCTGTATCTTGGATTATTGTAGGTCTCTTGATTCTGTTTATCAATAAGTCCTTCTAGCAAGAGATTCCTTCTGATGCACTCACAACCGCTAAAATTAGTCAAATTTCAACAAATGCAAGCAAAACTGACATAAACAATTATCGTCCAATAACAGTCCTGCCCGTTATGAGCTAAGTTTTTGAATAAGTCTTTTATGTTGTACTCTATTCACACTTCGTATCAAATAACCTACTTGGCCAAAATCAATATGGGTTAAAGGCTCCCAGGAATACAACAAATAACTCGGAAAAAATCGATTGGAAATAGTATTCCTACTGTAAAACTTTACAGAAAATATACACACATAAAAACTGTTCCAGACTTGAAGCTGATGTTCATCACTAACTCTTGACACACATAAAGCGAACTCACTACATCAAAATCATCGTTCTGTAGTAAAAACTCAACAGAGAAGATATAAACAGATATACTGAAATAATTCTATGCAAATCATCATCCTACAAAGAAAATCCTACTGACATCATAAAAAGAAGACCACAATTCTATATCAGAATGTTGCCCTAAAAATGCTCCGGTCGTATTAAATATATGTTCAAGCTCTCTACCATCGCCCAAACCTACATTATGAACACTAACAAACGACAATAACCTTACTTATTATACAGAAATCCAATCGGATATGTAACGTGAACAACCTAAGGAGGCCTGTAACCGACGTACATCACTAACTTTTGAAACAAATAAAGTGAACTAGTCCTACACTGATGCAGTTTCCCTCCTACAACGAATAAACTGAAATTATCCTAGAGAAATGAGCCGCTCTTAAAATTTTCATTGCATTTAAAATTTAGTTAACTGAGTCAAAATGTGCTATACTTCGAACACGGACTGTGATCGTCATCAGGCACAACGAAAAGAACTAAAACGCCAAAATCTGAAAAGATAAATTTAAATTTTACAGTTTCACTGTGAATTCATACATTTTTTCTCATGTTAACTAAATTTTAAATGCAATGAAAATTTTATGAGCAGCTTATTTTCCTATTATACTCCAGCTCGTGATTGAGCTCGTTGCTACTGAAATTATCATATGAAAATCATAATTTTACAGTAAACACCTAACAGAGAAGCTATGAGCCTTGACAAAATATTCAGTTATTCTAAAAATAACTTCCATTGGGAGCTGGGGGTCGTAGGTTCGAGCCTACTTGACCCCGAGTGCGACATTTTGGCCGGTCCCTTAAATGGTCTAAAGGCCTGCCCATGAACGCTGTGGGTAAACAAGGCTATCATGTGACAGCTACAACCCGCTGTATAAGCAAAAAATATTCAAATTACAAAATTACCAACGCTTAACCAATGGTACTAACCAAGACAAAGAAAAATAGGCCTCTTTATCGAGACAAAAGACCTATCCAACGCAAATGACCTAAGATGACCTGAAACCGACGTACATAACTACTCTTACTACAAAGAAACTGATTTAATTCTATCCAAATCATAGTGTTATGGTAGAAAGCCTCCAGAAAAGATATAACCCATATAATAATGCTTCTGTCTCAATAAAAGTAGCTATTCCAATTTTTCACCAACGGCTAATCCTATATTACTGACCAAGACATACAACAGTAACCTTCCTTGCCCATACACGACCACCATATGTCCACTTATCCATAGCACCAACAAAACAAGGTAAGCTTCTTTCGTACTAAAGATCAGAAGAAATCGTCAATCGGCCCCCAGTGATGCGTCGAGAAAATGATGACATCAGCCAGTTACCGTCTATATCGTCCATTCTCGCCCGTCGCAGACGGACCAAGGCAGTATATCAACTAGAGACCGGCCGTACCGTCCATCCACAGCTGTCGCAGCCGGACCAAGACAGTACATCAACCAGCGACCGGCCGTCCGACCGTCCATCCGCAGCCGGACCATGACAGTACATCAACCAGCGGCCGGCCGTACCGTCCATCCGCAAAACGGCACAGCCGGACCAAGAGAGTACATCAACCAGCGACCGGCCGTACCGTCCATCCCCGGCCGTCGCCGCCGGACCAAGACAGTACATCAACCAGCGACCGGCCGGACCGTCCATCCGCGACCGTCGCAGCCGGACTAAGACAGTACATCAACCAGCGATCGGCCGTACCGTCCATTCGCGGTCGTCGCAGCCGGACCAAAAGACAGTACATCACCCAGCGACCGTCTGTACCGTCCATCCGCCAACCGTCGCAGCCGGACCAAGACAGTACATCAACCAGCGACCGGTCGTACCGTCCATCCGCGGCTGTCGCAGCCGGACCAAGACAGTGCATCAACCAGCGACCGGCCGTACCGTCCATCCACAAGCCGTCGCAGCCGGACCAAGACAGTACATCAACCGGCCGTACCGTCCATGCGCGGCTGTCGCAGCCGGACCAAGACAGTACATCAACCAGCAACAGCCGTACCGTCCATCCGCAGCCGTCGCAGCCAGACCATGACAGTACATCAACCAGCGACCAGCCGTACCGTCCATCCGCGGCTGTAGCAGCCGGACCAAGACAGTACATCAACCAGCGACCTACCGTACCGTCCATCCTCAAACCGTCGCAGCCGGACCAAGACAGTACATCAATCAGCGACTGGTCGTACCATCCATCCGCAACCGTTGCAGCTGAACCAAGACAGTACATCAACCAGCGACCAGCCGTACTGTCCAACAATACATCCATACACTATACCGGTGACAGCGCCGACCACATTGTACGACATCACATGCACAGGACCACATTGTATGACAGCACATGCACCGCCGACCACGTTGTACGACAGCACATGCACCGCCGACCGTAGATTGCTTAGATTGCTAGGGTAAAATCTCCGAAGTTCCAGGAAAAAAAATCGATGTCGTTCGGTTCTTCAACAAAAAAGTATTTCATGATCGATTCCCAAGAAGAAAATTAATCAAACAAGAAGTAGATTATGAATGAATGACCCAAGCTGGTCGGTTGATCATGTACCAACATGTAATCGGGCATGAAAGAAAAACAACATGGTCACTCCTCTCTTCCTCGCCAGGCTGGGTTGGATACCTTGTAAGTACACAATGGGCAGTTACCTAACGAGGCGATGAATACAGAGGGTATGTTAAACGAACAATATACAAGAGACATCAGTGATGCAAAGTACAGTGCACTGCAAACAGCTGAGTCAATATACAGAATCGAATCCCGGAGGGGTCAAATTTTTAGTTGAAGGAATAATTGAGGAGAGTGGTCAAATGAATGATGTTGTCAGCGATGAATGATGTAGTCAGAGATGCATGATGTAGTCAGCAATGAATGATGTAGTCAGCGATGAATGATGAAGTCAGCGATGAATGATGTAGTAGCGATGCATGATGTAGCCAGCGATAAATGATGTAGTCAGCGATGAATGATGTAGTCCGCAATGAATGATGCAGTAAGCTATGAATGATATAGTCAGCGGTGAATTATGTAGTCAGCGATGAATGATGTAGTCAGCGATGAATGATGTAGTCAGCGATGAATGATGTAGTCAGCAATGATGATGTAGTCAGCGATGAATGATGTTGTCAGCGATGAATGGTGTTGTCAGCGATGAATGATGTTGTCAGCGATGAATGATGTTTCTACAAGCTTACAAGGGTTTACAAGTGTAGGAAGACAAAAATAGGCCTATTGGCCCAAACTAGGTTGCCTTTTGATAGCAAGAGGGTTAGTTCTGGAGTAGAACGTCTAAGAGGCCTATTGGCCCAAACTAGGTGGCCTTTTGATAGCAAGAGGATTGGTTCTGAAGTAGAACGTTATAACGACAGGAAATGGAATGGTTCAGCTATTTATCGGCGATTTATGAAGAACTTATCGAGCCGCAACTTGAACGTTTCGATTGTATTGCTGTTTACAACCTCCGCTGGAAGTTTGTTCCATTCTTCGACAACTCTATACGTGAAGAAATTGTGCGTGATGTCGAGTGTGAAACGTTTCCATACGATTTTGTATCCATTGTTCTTAGTCACTCATTTGTATCTACAGTAAAAAGGCTCACTCGGTCGACGTTTTCTCTACCCTTCATAATCTTCCACATTTCTATCATGTCGCCTCTGACTCGACGTTTCTCTAGCGAATAAAGATTGAGTTCACAAAGCCTGTCTTCGTACGATTTATTCCGCAGCGAGGGGTGAGTTTGGTAGCTCTACGTTGAACTTTCTCAAGTTTAATAACGTCTTTTCTAAAAAATGGAGACCAGAATTGAACGGCATACTCGAGATGCGGTATAACAAATGCATTTAATAACTTGAGCATACTGTGTTGGTTTTTGTACGAGATAGTGCGGGATATCATATCTAGCATTTTTATGCCTTTCTTGGCAGCCTCGTTACATTGCTTGCTGCCTTTTAAATCTTTAATAATGATGACACCTAAATCTCTTTCCTCGGTGACTGGAATGAATTTCTTTCCAGACATTGAATATTCGTGATGGGGATTATGAGAACCTATGTGCATAACTTGGCATTTGTCTACATTAAATTTCATTTGCCCCCTTTCTGACCAATCAACAATTTAGTTCAAGTCTAGTCGGATCTGCCGACACTCTAGTTCTGTTTGCACTTTTCCTCCGATCATAGTATCGTCTGCAAACTTGCTAATGTTTGAGAGTACGTTGCTATTGAGATCGTTAGTGAATATTATGAAGAGAACTGGCCCTAACACGGATCCTTGAGGCACGCCGCTTGTAACAGTACCCCAGGGGCAGGAAGCTCCGTTAAGTACAAATCGCTGCCGTCTGTCCGTAAGCCAGCATTTTATCCAGTTGTTAAGATCGCCTCGAATACCGATGCTGTGCAATTTTCTAATTAGGCGCTTGTTGGGGACTTTATCAAAGGCCTTTTGAAAGTCAAGGTAAATAATATCGATTGGAGATTTTGTGTCGTGGATTTTGATTATATTTCTGAAAAAGAGTAGCAGATTCATAATACAGAAACGGTTGTGTCTAAAGCCATGCTGGGAGTTGCCAATCAATTTGTTTTATTCTAAGAATTCTGTAATTTTATCCGTTATCAAACTTGCCATCAACTTGTCAATAACTGAGCTGAGACTAACTGGACGGTAGTTGCCGGGACACTTTTTGTCCCCTATTTTAAAAATTGGGATAACATTGGCCTCTTTCCATTTAGAGGGGCAGGTGCCATTTGTGAGAGATTGGGTGAAAATGTTTGATAAATGTTCGGCGATTTCGTTTTTCGTCTCTTTCAGAATTCTGGGATGAATTTGGTCTAGATTTGGAGATATGGTGACTTTCACCTTATTTATATATTAAATAACTTCGGCGGGGGAAAAGTTCACTGTGGTTATGGCTTCAATTTGTTTTGTCGCCATGATATTATCAGAATTAGGAATATCCTGATTCTCTAACGTAAATACAGAGCATAAGTATTCATTAAGAAGAACACTCACTGTGGTGTCGTCCGTTTCTAGCTCACCAACATCGTTCTCGAGAGGACCTATTACAGATTTTGATTTTTTTAGCTCGAAATATAACTAAAAAATTGTGTCGGATTAGTTGTGGCATTGGCAGCAATTTCACTTTCTTTATCTTTCTTCTTTCGTTTCAGGACCCTCTTTAGATCTCGTCTGCTAATTTTGTATTCATTTTTTGCTACGTCGTCATGTGGATGTCTCTGCTTCATCGAATGCTTTGCTTTCTTTCGTGAATGAAGGCGCTGCAATTCTCCTTTCCAGTACTTGGGCTGATAGACTGCTGTTCGCCTGTTTTTGCGCGGGGTATGATCATGTTCGATATTTTTAAGTGCAGTCAAGAAATAGTCGAGCAATTGATGGACATCTTGTCCGAGGGTTATATTTGCTGACGCCATTGATTCTCTGAAGCGATCAAAATCAGCTAATCTGAAGTTAGGGACTTTTTCACAGTTTGTTGTCGTTTTCAACTCGAGTTCTATCAAAAAACGGATACAGTTGTGGTCACTACTTCCGAGTGCTTTGCCTACTTCGACGTTTGTGACATGAGAGTCGCTTGCACTAAATAGGAGATCAAGAATATTGCTACCGTTTGTAGGTGTCTTCACCATTTGGGTCATGAGCTTATCGTCTGCAAAATCAATCAGACGTTGGCCGGTGGCAGTGCATTCACCTGATTCCCAATCAATGTCGGGGATATTGAAGTCGTCATGCACAATACTGTGATGTGTTGTGACAACATCGACTAGGGTGTTGTAAAGATCGATATTATCTGAAGCCTTGCTTTTAGGGAGGCGATATACGAGAGTGATTTGACATTTTATATGTTTACCAACTACTTGGATTGATACTATGTCGTGCCTGCTGTTTGGAATGGTGACTTCTAATATTTACAGAGTGTTTTTCACGAGAAACAGCACTCCTCCGCCCACTCGGCCTTGTCTATCTTTGTGAAATAGTGAGTAACCGGGAAAAGTAAATTCACCTAAATAATGTCTGCTGCTCAATTTCATCCACGATTCCGTGATTGCTATTATGTCGATACTTTTATTCATTGCAAGGATACCTAATTCTTTGATTTTGTCTCTGAGACTTCTAGCGTTAACGTAGTAACATTTGAGAGTACCGTTAGTCCCATTGACTGGATTTGCTTGACTTATTTTGCTTCTACTCTGAGGTCTTGCGTCTGAGCCTAGACTTTCGTTTTCGTTTACACGGGTTGCACAAGCGGAGCTGCGACTACTGCCTCTAACTCAGACTTGGTTGATGAGAGGATCTTTCTTGCTAGGACCTGCGGTGATGTTTTGATGGGCACTTGTATTTGTTGTGTACCTCGTGTTGAAACGGGCGGAGGTCGTTGTGTCGTTTCGTCGTATTCAGTGATGAAAAATAATAATAATAATAATAATAATAATAATAAAATCTTTATTGGCAACCAACATGGGCATAGTTTTACAATTGAGACATCTTATTTTAGGGTTA
>SDVV010039959.1:0-10580 GCA_016164225.1 Gammarus roeselii | reverse complement strand
TTAGCTTCTTGCTGCTGGTGGGGCGAGGTGGAAGCCGGGAAGGCTACAGATGAGAATCGGTGTGAAAATACAGATAACTAGTGAAAAAACCTAACACATTCTATAAGTGGCTATGCAACCTCGTATTTTCAAAACCGTCCTTGTCATAATTTGCATTGGATCACTCCTGCTTGATTGGCTGTCAAACTAGTTAAATTTATTGTGCGCGTTGGTTCACACAAATTTCAAAATTTCTTGCGCGAACTGTTTACTTAGTGGTCACAAATAAACGGCTCAACTAATCTGAAATTCTCAGAAATATCTCGCTCATGTATATTCGTCTTGAATTGTATCCGGCCTAAGTTTATTTCATCTTTGTCACACGGGACAGCCACTGATCGATCTGGAGCAAGGCCAGATTTGCCTGATGAAATGAGTGATCTTAAGCCCATTCATAAATCCCAATGAAAAGTTTTCACAGATTCGTGCCCCCCTATTTCTTGCACTGAGCCATGCAGCAGTAATTACATACTTGCATACAATAATATATATGAAATTGAGTAGTTACAATTAATAACAGATCCATTCAGGTGTTCTTTGATAGGTTCATACACTACGATATTTGCATCGGCGCTCCTAATCTAGCGTATTACCGAAGATAATATTATTATACACACTGATGTCTCATTTATTGCCTGCATCACCCCGTCCATCCACCAAATCTTCTCTGTTTTCATCACAATTTTTGTCAATCTACCATCAGCCAACGTCACCATCTTCACAGGCCATTGCAGAACAAGTAAATTTCCTCACACATCCACTTCCTCACCAACCCCATTTTCGATCGAACAACGTCATTACAGATCTGATCCCTCAGCGTCACATCCGAACATACCTTTCAATAATTTTACTCGAGAACACTCAACTATTTCTCATACCCCCAGCATCTCACCCCCGTGGAGACTAGTTGGGACAACTTCCGTCTCTATACCCTCGCTTTATTTCTATACCCAATGTTCTACACATAATACATTACCCCCTACCATCACTCTGCCTTCAACTCAGTTTTCACTCTTCCTGTCTTCTCCACATAAGAGCCCACACAGGTACCTTTAACACTGAACTTATTCCAAGAACTCTCTATATCGGCATACACTAAGTCCGCGCGCATCGTCATTCCTCGAACATCTCGTAATTATACTTTTACGAACATCATTATGCGGCTTCCTTCTCTCACGCTCTCTACGAAACTCGGACACTAGCCAACACAACTTTTCCTGCATATTTGCCACCAGTGCTGTATCATCTGCAAACAGCAAACTCCATCCATTTGTTCCTAACAGCTATAAGAATCGGCTCAGTGTACTCGCGTTCACCTCCCTGGACACTCGTTCAAGGTAGAGATTGAACAGCAACATAGACGTAACGTAACCTTATACCAGTCCTATTTTCCTAGCGAACCTACCACTCACCTTGCGGTCATCTCTGACACATGTTCTGCTGCCAACCTAGATATTATAAACCTCTCATGTTAAACCTCTGCCACTCCTTACGAATGCAACGGTCGACAAGCAGGACTTTTCCAAATCCATGAAGACCTAGGAAGCCTTTTTTCCCTTCATTATGTTCTTCTCTCAGACTTGTTTTTGCAAAAAAAAAAGTTTTACTTGCCCATAGCACCATCTGTCCGGGCGCTAATCCCTGGTTTAGCACTCTCCAGTTCAATTGCTCTCTCCAGTTCACTTACCTACCGCACACATCAATTTGTATCTCCTTTGCTCGCCTAACTATGAGAGACAATGTAAGACATGTGCCACAACAGCTTACACAGAAAAAAATTAGTACCCTCGACAACTCACTCCACCCCGCTTCAGGCCCCAAGCCAGAGGCTTTCCTCTCTTTCATCAGCCCTAACGTTATCACAAATAATATAAAGCGTTTTACTATTAGAAAATCACCGAGTATGTCTTTCGATTACACATTTCAATTATATCTTTTTTTGTATTGACTCAATATTTGGGTAGTAGGAAGAAACATCGGAGTTTAATTGCCGGAAAATACATTTCGGTGAACAAATGCATTCAGAAATGCATAGATTTTCTTTTTTTACAGCGAATTTACCGAAACTACCCACAAAGTTTGCAAAGGGGATCTCCACAGAAGTAAAAAAGATTGGAGTGAAAATCTGTGAATTTTGTTCTCTTTGGTTCCAATCACCATTTCCTACAGATTTTCCTACGGAAACACCTTCAGCGGTATCTGGAGCTGTCAGAGTTTTTTTGAAAAGAGGAGACTGGCTCTGTATTTCTGTTTTCATATATAATGATAGCGAATATTGCCTTCAAAAATGTCGCTCAATGTCTAAAGCGGCGTTATGCGACGCGAATTTTAGAGACGCTAATCACAACGTTACTACAACCCACGTCGATTTTTTCTTTTCTTTCTTCAAAATGAAAGCCGTTGTTCTCTTGGATTATAATTGTTAAGAATTTACCCCCCAACATTATCAGACTGTGGGCAAATTTCTCCAAGTAGAAGATTTTTTATTCTGGTGTGTGTTGTCTCGAAACCAAAACGTGGCTTCGTTTGGATCTTAATGACTCTTGGTAACAAAAATGTGACATTTCTTGCGTACTAACAGACGAATTGATAACGAAAAGATGCAATTTCATATATAACCAAGTCCCTCGATAACATTGATACCTGACAATCTGTTTGTTCACTTCTCAGAGTGTAGTCAGCTTGAACGCAGTCCGTTAAGAAGAAAGATTCCTTGCGGAGTTGTTGTAGTCAAATGTTGGATTTGGTGTGCTGTAAGTAGTAGATATGTCACGCAAAACGTAAATCACTACCGAGGCGTCTACGCTCACGACAAACGCAAATGGGCCAATGTAATGGGAATGCAGTATCTAATTACATTGTGTGTCCGACTTAGTCGCTATGTAAATCGGACATTATAATTTAGGTCAAGACAATTACTACTGTGGTCAAGTTAATTATTGTAGGTACAGAGAGAACGCCCGGGAGGGGGGAGGATAAGGGAGGAGGATAGGGGAGGGGAGTCAGGCGCCTGAGATTGGGTGTCACGGAAAACGCAAATGGGACAAAGTAATGGTTAGGAAGTATGTAATGACTTTATGTGTCCGACTTAGCCCCTTTGTAGCTCGGACATTGTACTTCTAGATTCAGTTAAATGTTTTTTGTGGCTAATTTAATTACTAATGGGGTAGACCAAACGCAAGTGGCACTTAGTTTGCACGGGAAGACCTTTATCCTTCAATGTCATACAGTGATCTTATCTTAACTCGCACTTCTCGGTGCATGCAGTAGGGTATACCTTTTATCACTTGCTGCGTTCGGTAGAAATAGCGTTGATTCATTTGGACATGAAGTATGGTGTACCTTTAATCACTTGCTGCGTTCGGTGGGAAAAGCGTTTGTTTAATTTGGACATGCACCTTCAATCACTTGGCGCATGACTGGTATGATTATCATTATATTATATTTTGGACACACAGTAGGGGACCTCGGATGGCTTACGGCATGCTTACGGGTTGGTTACGCAGTTGCTTAGTGTCATGACAGGCCTCTATCTGTCTCGAGATGGGCTCCTTTCGTTACGAATTGTGATGGTTTGTTACTACGTATTGTAAACGATAGGTATAATTGTATTGGTTATTTTGATTTGTTTATTTGCTTGTAATGATGGTTCATATTAGCATGTTGGTTAGTGTAGGACTCATTTTGAACAGGATATTTTTTATATCGTTTTATTAGGTTTCGTAGACCGGGTGGTTTTTCAATGGTATTTCGTACTCAAACCTTATATTATGTTTGGTATTCGTATTACCGTAGTCAAAGGATATCATTGCTCGATCGTTATAATACGTAGATTTTGACATCTTTCTCTTTATAAGTGATGACCATTGTTTGTACGAGGTATTTTATAGCAAAAAAGTTGATCATATTTGATTAAATCCATTCCCTTTCTCTCCGTTGTATGCATATTTTATTTTCAAAGTTTAGTCAGGGCTCATCGTTAAGAATCAAATAGTATGGTCAGTACGTTACGCATATTTTCATTCCATATATCTGTACAGGGTTCATAAGAACATCAAACTATTTCAAACATTTTTAGGATCGGTTGCGTTCTTTTGAGGACAATCAAACATGTTCAAGTTTATAATTTCATTACATGGTTTTATAGGAATATTTACATACTATGAACATTTACAGTTTATAACCTGTTCTTGTTGACGTATTTCCATCATTCACTCGAGTACATACGCCTGAGACGGTCTCACCCGGCTTACGCCTCTTACAAAATAAATCCATTTTTACATTAGTTTTATCAGCCAAGACACATAATTTCCTCTTTTTAGTGACAGTAGGTTTATTTTCAATGGATTTTTTGGGGATGTCCGGATGGCCATAGACATGACTGGTGCAGGAGTCGAGATAGTGGCGTTTGTTTTCAAATTTACAATACGTGCAGTTGGAAGCTGACATGCTTGTGCGTGAATGTTGTGTATGGTCTCAAAGTGTGTGTAGGTTTTCTGATTATGGCTGTATCTGTATTGTTCATGTTTCATTTTGGCTTGTGTCTGGTAATTGATACCCTTAGCAGCTGCTTTGTGCCTTTGGACTCGAGCAACATACTGTAACACTTTGGTTTTAAGCAGATTATTTCACTCGGGTAGTCATCAGCTGTTTCGCTTGTCAGTAGTTCCAGCTGTGTTTTCTTGGATTCATCGTACAAGGGGTGATTTTTCGGGTAGTTGGAGAAGTCCATGTATTCCGCCTCTATGGTGATTTTTCGGGTAGTTGGAGAAGTCCATAAATTCCGCTTCTATGTACAGGATATTTTGGAACAGGATTCTCTCCTTTGAACCAGATCAGCAACGAGTCTGTGTCCGAGTAGATGAGCGAAACGTTGTCACCGTAGCGTAGTTTCAGTGTGTGTCATTAAAGAAGCTGTTGACTTTTGCTTTAGCTTCTGTTTGGAGCTGATGAGATATATATCTGTGATACCTTCGGTAGCCGAGTGCAATTTTAATTTGCTTAATATCTATCACATTTTTAATGCAAAGCAGGAGGCGTTGTATTGCATTTCAATGCAAGTCATGTTGCATATTTGAAATTTCTCCATCGTACAAAAGTTAATTTTTGGGGTAGATGGAGAAGTCCATGTAGGCAGGTATGGCCTCTAAATCAGCCATACCTTTAAACTGGAATTTAAATCTACGGCATTTAATGCTACTCATGCAGTATTGCAGCTTCGTTGCAGGTCATATTGCATATATGCATTTCAATGCTAGTCATTCGAGTTAAATTTAAGATATTGCTCACAAAGTTTTATATGAAATATTTTTCTAATAATATTAGATTTTGACACATTTATATATTCTAGGGAACTACATGGGTTATCATTTATGCGAGAAAATAACTATTCACTCCGAAAATCGACGTGAGCATTTTGGCGAAACATAAGTAATGATTTTCAACCTCCCTATCTTGTGTTATCTTGACCGGCGATATCAGACCCAAGAACCGAAGGGTTCTTTATCTATGATGAGTATTATTTCTCACCTGAAGCTGTCGCAGTAGGATTTTATCCTTTTTTTTCTCTCTCTGATTTATTGGGTTCTAGACTAATGCCCTTAGTACAAATTTTAGATAAACGGATGCCTTTGGGAGAAGTGTATGCAACACTTGCAATCCTATCCTTGTAATCGAAACTTTATTTTTAGTCTTCAGCGAGCTTTTTCTCGACGCTATTTTTTTATCATACCTGCATGTTTATGACATCGAATTGTTTCAGTTTGTTTAGACTAGTGCCAACATTACCATTCACTATATTCCCGCAGATATCCGAAACATACAGGATTCTCCTAGCACTCAAACGTTTGGGAAAGGATTTTCTCTCTTCATGTTGCGTTAGTATTAATTTTGAAACAAAGTCAAATAAACATTTTATTTTATTGTGTAATTTTACACTTCTTATCGTTGATACCCTTTCATTACCCCGTTTGATAATTCAGTTTCCTCCAACTTTAGCAGGTTTTTCTTCACATGACATCTCTTCGGTATCACTATCCCACGTTTCAATATCACTGACACTTGTATCCATTCCACTTAAAGTTCCCCATGTTTTCCACATATTTTCCTTAGATTCCATTTCGTCTAAGGTTTGGGTGTATTCCCTCCTTTCACCCAATCTTTATACGTTCTACGTTTGGATGTTACTGGCATCGCTCTTCCTCTACCGCTCGCACCCTGCTGAGCCCTGTCTATATCATTATTTTGTAAACTCAGGTCCGGAAAATTATAATTAATCAATACACCCGTTGCAGCCTTAGAGGTTGTATATCCTCTTTTATTTGTAAGATTATCCTATTCAATATAATGGTGTCCTTTGAAATGAGGCCAAAACCCGAATGTCGACCTTGATTTGCATAGTTTTATCTCCGCACTACCTGCAAAGAACAAATACCTCCGTGTTTTCCTTTCTGTTAAAATATTTCAATATCAAACTTGGCGACATCCTTCTACGACGAATGAGTACAAATCTGAGTCCAATTTTATATATACTTTTACATGCATATATACAGGGTCGTTAGCCTCACTTTGTCGGCCCATGTGTCGACACAATGCATATATACAGGGTCGTTAACCTCACTGTGTCAGCACATGTGTCGACACAATGCATATATATACAGGACCGTTAGCCTCTCTGTGTCGGCACATGTGTCGTAACAATGCATATATTAAGGGTCGTTACTGTCACAGTATCGGCACATGTGTCGATACAATGCATATATACAGGGGCGTTATCGTCACAAAAGCGGCACATGTTCGATACTATGCGTATATGTAGGGTCGTTAGCCTCACTGTGTCGGTAAATGTGTCGACACAATGCATATTTACATCGACTGGACCAGCTTCACGATCTGTTATGTTAAAAAACTATTCATCCTAACCTAACCTAACCTATTGTATCTAATAAATGATGTATTTTCGATTGATTTTTTTATGCTTGCATATGATTTTCAGATGAATACCTAGGCAACCTAACCTAACCTAACCAACTTGAACATGAATTATTTGTCATCTTTCGAGATATCCTGTTTACGTATGATACTTATTCATCGACTAGATCAGCTTCACGGTATGTTATGTTAAAGAAACTAATCATCCTAACCTAACCTAACCTTTTGTACCCACGAAAGTATGTATTTTTTAATCGACTTTTCATGCTTACATATAATTTTTCAGTGTTCTAGAATAAATGCATAACAAACTATCTACACTTGACTCCATATTTGATCTATGTTTGCAGTCTTGATACACACTTCCAATTTTGATCTAGTAAATCATCAAAAACCTAACCTAACCTAACCTTATGTACGGTTTTCAGTCACTGATATATACATATGAACCCCCTCCACACGGTTCTTTATAAAACTTTAACCTAATTCTTTCTACTCCGTGGTTACTCTCGACTTATATAGGTTCGCAGAGAGGACAGATTTTCAATCTTAGATGGATTGAATGTTATAAGTAATTCTTATTTGTTTCCATCATCATACAAACGGACACAAGGTCTCACACTATGTCTTCCTTATTTCCTTCGATAGCCTCTGGCACTACATCCTTTGACGACTTGCGCAGTTGATTTGCCTTTTCTTTCCTATAATTTTTATATTCCTAACAATGACTTCGTTTCAGATATCTCCACACATTACTCGTGGGTTTATGTTTATTCCTTTTTTTTGCATAGATTACAAACCCCCGTTACTCCATTACCTTCGAAAAAACAACGACTCAAGCTATACCCCATCCTTCCACAACAGAATCACAATCTTTTCTGAGTATGATCTGATTGGACTCTGTTTTTTATCCTATCAATCTGTAACATATCTAGAACATTCACAGCCAAGATAGGTTTGTGGCAATGCGTGGAACAATTTTTCACTGCTTTCGATAATTCGATGTTGCCTCCTCCTTACACGATGTATGCAATTCATTGCTCATCCATTGAGTTTTAGGATAATAGAAGCAATTGATTGAGGATTGACATTGTTTATTATTGTACTATTAGTATTAATTACAAATCTTGCTGGCATCATCAATACCATCTACCTCGTTTTTCGATCACAGCAGGATTTGTACAGCCATCCATATTCATCATCACGATAATACAGTTTCCTATCAAAATCCATCACAAATTCCAGCATATCTTTGTTGCGAATACCGACGGCTGTTCCGTGCCCTTGAGTCCACAAATGTAGTTCTTCTTCTTTTTGAACCTTAGTTATTTGAATCTTCTGAAATTCAATGTCATTCTGTTCATCATCAATGAGGAATTGTTGCACACGTTCCAGATTTTCTTTGGTTCTTAGGTAAAAATCGTATTCCACTACCTCAGATTTATTACAGTCATGATGATTTTCTGCTTAGATCATATCAATTTCGTGATTAGGTTTCTTATTTCCCTTGAACATTGTTACATACGACTGTAACCCGTCGACATTAGTTACCCAAAGCCGTCATCCTTTTCTTTTCAGCCATATATGAATGTTATCTCCAACCCTTTTGATTCTTGTTTTACCCATTTGAGATAACCGATATTTTCCATTACTAGTCAATATTTGTTTGATCCAACTCATATCATCTTCGGAGATTTCTTCTACCAAAACTCGTAAACTATTTTTTTCCACGTGAACATTCATTCATGTCTATTTGAGCATGATCTGTCCTGCTTCACTTGCACTCAACGTAACACTGACTCTAATTTCGGCATGCAGCTAGCTATTATAATGCAGTTGTATGCATTTTTTTTTGCAAATTATTAGGCCTAGCTTTGCTCGCCTTGGTCATCATCTGTGTACGAATGTATGTATGTACATGTATAGGGATGTGTAAGTATGTGCATGTGTATGTTCAAGCGTATGTACGTGGACATGAGTTACAAAAAAAGAGAGGCTAACAAAATTTAAAATTCAATATAATTTTAAAATTCAAATTTTTGATAAAATTTCAATTTTTTTAGACGCCTGGTCCTTTCTTTAGAAGGCAAGTTATCATTTCAATAGACGGACTTGACTTCGTCCGGGCGTCGAATTTTTTTGAAATTTCATTGAAACTTTTCATTCCAAAATTGTATTGTATTTTAAATTTTGTTATACATTTTTTTAACTCATGTACACGTAAATACGCTTGAACATACATGCAGAGAGACGCATCGCCGGCAAAAGTTGAAGTTGTGGGAGTTAGCGCGGCTACCTCCACAGCGGGCACTCGCTGCTACCTCTTGCTGATAATTGGCTAGATCTCGTTCCCCAGCTCTGCTGAGACAGCCTGGCGGAGTCACAGTAAACACAAGATTGCTCCATTACCATATTGATATCCAGGTTCCCGGCCTCTATCTCCAGGGCTTATTGAATTTGCAGGGAAACAATGCGGTAGAGGGGGAATGGGTGTGGAAGGCTTGGGATCCCTCAGCGCACAGTGACGAGCAGGTCGCAATGCAGAGACGGACAGACAAATAGACGATGGGTACATAGAAAAATACTGGTTTGAACGTACTGATATGTAATTAAATGGTCATTTGTTTATGTTCTCTTGAATATTTTTTGAATAATTTGCTCAATTTTGTTGTCAGGAACAGAGTTACTCCTATTCGATCATCGCTCTTTCGCTATTACTTCTTACTGAATAGTTTGCCACCAAGACGACACAATATTTCCGAATAGTCCCGTCTCCTGTAGACACAATAGACCGCATAGTCTCGTGTCTCGTGGACACAATATAGCCGAGTGTCCCGTGTCCCGTACACACAATACACCCGTATAGTCCCGTGTCCCGGAGACACAATACACCCGTATTGTCCCGTGTGTCGTAGACACAACACAGCCGTACACTGTAAAAAATTCCAGTAAATTTACCCTGAAATTTTTCTCTAAATAACACAAAATTCGTGTAAAGTAACTAAATTTTGTATATGTACCTGTAATGTTAGGTATAAATACATGAACTGTATTAAATTACTCAGAATCGCTGGTAAAAATACAGTATTACAGTAAGAATCCCTAACTATGCAGTTTATCTCGGAAAATTAGTGTAGTTATTTTACATCAAGCGGTAAATTCACCATTATTTGATAATCTTAATCATAATTACAAAAACTACAGTAAAGTTACCTGTACTATTTAATCAGCATAACCGAAATATTTGCAAATTAACTACTTAAGCGGATTGTACAAGAAATTGTAGTTATATCTACACAATTGTAGTAAAATAAGCATAAATGCTCGTTAAAATAGAGACAGGCAGTATGTTTGCACATCCTTGCAGTTTAAGTGGGATAACAATTAAAGGTATTTTAAATCGAGATGTAATTTTAACAAGCTTTTCATATTTTAATTATAATTAGAAACAATCTGGTTTATTTACTTTCGGTATTTATAAAAAATAACGGAAAAAATTAATCAACATATTTTTCTATGAAACACTACTTTAGGTATTGTTTTAAATGTATGTAGAAATATAAAAATACAATATATAGGTATACCATATAGCTTTGCTGTTACAGTGGGAA
>SDVV010039958.1:0-10580 GCA_016164225.1 Gammarus roeselii | reverse complement strand
TCGGCTGTCAGCATAGAAACTCTGCACTGCTTTCAACAGATGTCCGCCCACTCCATGCAAACGCAACACCCTCCACAGCGCTTCCCTGTCAATCCTGTTGTATGCCTTCTCCAGATCCATGAAGGCCGAGAACACATCCTTTCCTTTGGCAAGGTACTTCTCACATACCTGTCTCACTGCAAATGTGCTCTTCCGATCTCCCTCTACCACTCCTAAAGCCACACTGTTCCTCTCCAATTGCGCAGTCCGTACTGTCTCTAATCCTTTTGATCAGCACTCTCCCGTACAACTTACCAACAACACATAACAGACTACCAAGAAACAGACATTGACATAAATCGCGAATTTACTCGTTAAAATTGATCTTCCAGTTCACCATCTGAGCAAATGACTTAAGAGCGCTAACTACGCCCAACAACGGGCCGGAAGCATCAAGATCAATTAAGTATCAGGATCCAAAGATCGTCAGGGACAACCATGAACCTATTTGCTTACCATATTCCAAACAGCTCCCAGGTATACCCTACTCAAAAGAAGCTCGTGGGACCATCATACTTCAACGTTGTAATGCAGGGAGCTCTTGATACTAAATTACTCCAAAGAACTTCTGGTACTACGAAATTCCAAAGAGTTCCTGGAAATACTGTACTTCAAAGAGCTCCTGGGAAAGAACATACTACAGCCAGTTCGTGGGGCTGCAATTCTCCGATGAGCTTCTAGTAATACCATTCTCCTGTGAGCTTGCGTACCAGAATTAAAAAAAAAAGAATATACTATGTTTCGGTTTTCTCACATACAGGTGAACTTCGTGCCCTACGGGGAAGTTCGAGAAGGCTCTTAAATCTGTGGAGAGGGACCGTCGCAAATTAATTCAATCCATCATGGACGTAGAGCCTTCCATATAGCCTGGACTCCCCGCGAATACCTCATCCCTCTTCATAACGTGGGTGCGATCTTGTGCCTTCATAAGTGCATATCTGGTCATCTTGTTCTGGTAGCTTCAAAATAAGCTTTCATTTGAAGGGAAAATACTGGATTAGAGAAAGTTAAGCTAATGTTTATTTCAATAAGTTGGTACGAAATAATTGGTGCGTTTCAGTACTTGGAAATAGCTGGTGTACGCTTAAAGATGTCATAGATGCAAGATATAGCTACTGGTAAATTTGATTATTATAGAGAGGATCCGACTGAATGGTTCTTGTGTTTGCTTGAGGACAAAATGATTTGACGCTGACAGGAAGATAGGGTATTCCATATGATTGGTCAGTGCCAGAAGGTCTTAGACTCCAACGCGCTGGAAGGCCAGGTCACTCTAATCAGTTTCCTATTGTTTCTGAAATTCATTGTCCGCGATAAATTTCAATATTGTCCACTAATATAGTCATGCTTTCAAAAAAGTATAAAATCAGTGATTTATGATGAATGTGTTGGTCATGAAAACTTTTGAAGTAGAATTGCATGTATTGCTCACCAACGGAGAGCTCACATTGGCTCTAACCTGGTTGTAGCTGTTGCTTCATCGTTCCCCATGGGGGAGCTCCCTAAGGCCCACGTCCAAGTGCCCTTACACATGGACCCCTTACTCTAATCTCATTCTATTATTCTTCATAGCTGATATTTGTGTGGTTGAATCTCATGACTGCAGGGTGTCTATTAAAGATCGTATTTAGAAAAAAGTTATTATTACACAATGTTTACTTTTATCACTTTTCATACCAGGTCAATTCAAAAAGATGGTGAGGGGAAACTTCAGTGTTTCATTGAGAAAAGCTGCTCGGCAATACAATGCTTCGAAATGAGCTTCCAAAATCCTGTCCAAGTTTTTGTCTACGGTGGAAGCTCACCTGACCTTTTCTTATAGGCGTTGGGCAGTCTCATCACACAATCCTCATTTTGATGAGGGTTAGCGACGATTCAGAATCTTGAATTTAGATGTGGTCGAAGCATAGCTCGTTTGAGAGATTTTTTAGGCAATTTGATGCCCAATAACCGGAAGACAAACGATTCTTCTTATGAGTCGTTAGGCTCTTGTGGAATGTGTACGACTTAATTTTCAGCCGCATACGAAAATTTTTATAAGTCACGTTTTCTAGCAACTTGTTTAATAGAGCGGGCAAGATCTTCCTGAAATTGGTTACTGACTAGTTGATATGCTTCTGTCGTTGTTTTGGTACTCGTGTCCCTGCGATAGTACCTTACCATTTCTGTTTTTCATGAAATTTACTACGACTGTTGAAAGATGTAGCTGATAATTGTTCGTCTCGTCCTCTGATGTTGAATCTCAGCACGATTTTTTATTTCAACGCTGGTGGAGAGGAAGTCTTTCCGTATTCGAGAATAATCCTGGTATTTTGTTCACTCTGTGAACATCACGGATAGAAAGTACTATTTTTTTCCAGTGTGAAATATGTCACAAAGTTTTATATTGATGATCGATAACGTGATAGCAAGATGACCAATATCATAGGTACCTACGATGGCATATCAAGTTTACCATTATCAGGCTCTGCCCCTACGGGGGAGCCAATTATGACTCACGTTGAGGCTCTGGTGGAAATGAGGCCTAAATCAAATCAGGCTCTTCAAATTCATTAGGCGCAGCCTATATTTCACTTCAGCCATAGTTCCCAAAAAGTATCCCTCAGAATTAAGGGTGCATGTTGTACTTTTTTTCTTCATCGTAACTTATTTTAATATCCGTAATCCCCGCCTTTCTATCAGTAGTGATATTTTGATTTTACTTAACCTGCATCGCCAATTGGTCCGATTGATTTGGGCCTCATTAGCCAATTGGTTGAATTACAGTTTAGATTAGTGTGTCTGAACCTTTGTGTACGGATCCGGTGGAAATGAGTCCCAAATCAAATTTGTTACGTAAATTTCTCAATGCTTGGGATCAAGACTCCTGCCTCGTCTTTTTAGTCTTCAACTATTACGAGCTTTGCGCAGAGGCAGTATCAGAACCAATGACGGACAACTAACTGAGTTTGAAATTAACTTCGCATACTGTTCTTCGCGTCTAAGCTCCAAAGTTTTACAAGTTTCCAAGGTACGGAAACTTTTTTTTGCTGTATAAAAATTAGAGCCGGTCACCGCTCTAAGCCGAATATCGCTCCGAGACCGAATATCATCTCGTAAAGGTTGAAGTTTTCAACTAAATTGGAGAGATCGACTATCATCTCTTAAGAGCGAAAGCAATAAGGCACTTCAGAGGGATACCCCCTGGGGGTATCCCAGGCTTGCCCGCCTTCCCGTGGTGTCCTCGTTATCCACCAATAATAATTTGTCCCTTTGTGTAGATACATTCTGAGTTAGAAAATCCCTCCACCGTCCCCTCATTCAGTTTTTAGCTACATCCCCCCCTTGGTGCACAAAGAGGTGAGCCCCCCACTGACACCGGGGTTTGTGAATTTAGAATCGGCACCAATTGAAATTAAGAAAAGCAACAAAAAATTGTAGAAAAAAAAGTTGATATAATTTAAAAATATTCACAGAAATATCTATATTTAAGGTTAATTTTAACAGTAAATTTAAGGATTAAGTTAGTGTATATATTCGTATATACAATGAGAAATAAATGTAAAGAATGCCTTACCTTCATTACCCAGAACCCCTGGTAGAAGCCGGGGATTAAACAATGGGCAAGACCATGCCCCATCGGTGAGGGGCTGACGGCCCCTCCAGAGCGTCGCACTAAAACCAGTCTGCCAGAAAGAAAGACGAAACCCTCAGAAGTTCCTCATCGACAGGAGACCTGACTCTGGTCGTAATCGACGACACAAATGAACGCATATCGAAGCTGGACGCGAATATAACCGGAATGCAGAATACCCTGGGCAATAAATGCAAAATGATGGGCCTTCCCGAGCTGGAGACCGAGGACTGCTTGGCGGCCTCCAGTGAAGTCGGCGAACGCCTCACTAAACTCGAAAACCTTTGTGCAACTATGAATACCCGACTGGATGAGCTGATGAAGATTATAGAGGCCAGGGAACCCGTAACCTGTTCGTGTGCTTCCGCCTCTGACCTCTACGATAACATCGCTCTTCTCCCAGCCAAAACTCGTAACGCTCGAACACCAAAAAAACCACGAGGTTACAATACACACGATTTGATGACCACAACCTTTTCAACAACGACCCTAAATTCCCCGAACACTTGAAAATAACATTCGATGTCAATGATAGACCGGATATTTGCCCATATAAACTTCGAGGAAAACTGGGCTCCATGACTGGCCGTCCAATTTTCAACATGACCGCCAGCGGTGACGGTAGCTTACCATTAAAGTTGACACAAAACTTCGAAGTGACACTATTCTCTTCAAAAACAGAATATGCAAAAAAACTTGCAAAATCATACCACACTCAACTTTTTCCAGTTGAGGCTCTGGTGGAAATGAGGCCCAAATCAATCAATCAACTTTTTCCATGAGTTCAGGCCTGATTTACATCGAGGGTCTTCCGAATGATGAAGTCGACGAATTCATCACCGGACTCGTCCAATACGAGGAATGTATAGTTGAAGCGAAAATCGCACCAAAAATCAAACCAAGAAGAAGCACCACCACGGCCCTTCTGCTTGAATTCAATTGCCCCACCCCACCTAACTACAAACCACGAAACATCCACACCACCGCATACCAAATCACTTTCCCAGTTCGTGACACACCGGAATTCATAGTAATCTCGGGCGAACAGGGAAAAACAAAAATTTACCCAGTAGCGACATGGCCTGCAATGTGCCAAAAATGCCTGGAATGCGGCCACGTCATCAAAAACTGCCAGCCATACATACCCCAACGCTGTAAGAGGTGCGCCGGCCGGCGAGCATGACCGAAAGGACTGCACAGCCCGCCAACCTAAATGCTACCACTGCTCATGCCTCCATGAGGCAAGCGGCCGCGACTGCCCAAAGCAGATGGACCCAAAAGCAATGACAATCATACAAAATGATTGTCATTGCCGTAATTTAAGTTACGCTAAATCAGTTAAATCCACAGCTAAATCTACCCCATCAGACAATACTCGCGCACAGTTAACACAAACTATTACCATGACCCCAACACCCCTCTCCATTACTAACAATACCACAACCAGCCCAGCGACCGCCCTCGTAATAGAGGCGGGCGCCCCAAGCAGTGAATCCACCAGTGCCCAGGAAAGCACTGCGATGGATGCTGCCTCGGTCGACTACGAGGAGAGGTCCAATAATCCGAAAATCAACTGGCTAAGAGACGAAGATTCCTCCGACGACGATAGCGCGGGATACGCGACACCCTCTCGCCACGAAACAAAAAGATTAGCAGCATCCCACAAACCACTGCTCGCCTCGATCAGAGCGTTGAATGACTTCTGACCGTCTTAACTGCAACCGCACCCAGCGAAAACCAAAGTGAGGTATTCAACTCTCAGCTAACATGCCCAACACCAGAACATCTAACAAGTGAGAACGACCATCGCCTGCGCGAGGACGCATTGGAAATCTTCAACGAAGAACTGATACCCCAAACCATTGATCTACCATGCATCGTACTCGACTCAAATATCCCAACGACTACTACTCAACCATTCATAATGTTTAAAAAAAAATCTATAGAAGAGAAATGCACTTGCTCAAGAAGCAAACACTAACATCGTACTCCCTCGTCCTCTTCCTCCTACAAAAGCACTCGCAGCCGAGAACGCAATGAGTCTAGGAGATCATGTTCTACAGAAAGCGAACGCTCTCAATCTAGGACACATGTGCCTCATAGACAAAAACACCACAATAGTTCCTACAAACCACGCGATCGCTCCAGACCATCAAAAACTGAGCGTGAAACAAATCGGAAATGAACAACAACACAATACTTCAGTGGAATTGCCAGGGACTTAGAAGCAAGAAAAATGAATTAGTATCGCTAATCTCCACCCATAAACCTTTGGTGGAAGGCCTCCAGGAGATCAAACTTCGTGACACAGCCACCTTCACAATCCCTCGATATGTCATACACCGTCGCGAAGGTCACAATAATCTGACTGCACACGGCGGAGTGGCACTTATGATCTATCAAAGCATACCTCATCACCTACTCCCTCTATGAACAGAACTCCGAGCTGTCGCTTTGAAGCTATGTATCTCAAAACCTATTGCAGTGGTATCTATCTACTCGTCACGAAACCACGACCTCACGAAGCACTAACGACCGATCTGCTTAACCAAATCCATCTTCCCGTACTCCTTGGAGACTTCAACAGCTACCACGAAGTGTGGGGATGCGTGAGAACAGACCCCAGAGGAGTGATAATGGCCAACACCATAGACATTCACAACCTGGTCCTTCTCAACGACGGACAACCCACACGGCACACCCTCGAAAGTGACACCGCCATCGATTTATCACTCTAATCCCCTACTTGAGCTCCCCAACTCGTATGGGGAGTCCTGCCTTCAACACATGACAGTGATAACAACCCAGTGATCATATCGCTCCTCACTAACCGACCAAACAATCCTCACGCACAAGAACTTCGATTCAACTACCGGAAAGCCAGCTGGGAGGAATACTCGACACATGTCGCATGGGACGATGTGGAGGGCCTTTCCGAAGACATTTCAGAGGGGGACCTTATCTTACATCTATACGAGAAATACCTAAGTGCAGCTGCCGCATTCATTCCCCAATATTTACCCTCAACCTTTTTCCCAAAACCTTGGTGGTGCCCGGAGGTACAAGAAGCAAAAGATCAGCGCGACAGGATGTATGGAGCCTTCCGCCGTGCACGTTACTCCAGGAACCGAGTAGCCTGGAAAAGGGAAACTGCCGTGTTCCGCAAACTCAGTGTGGAGAAGAAGCGAGAAAGCTGGACCCAATTAACTAACACAATCAATCGAAACGCCCCTCTTTCCCAATTGTGAGAAAATCAGACGTATTCAAGGTCGCCCCGAGCGACCTATCCACATACTGTCGGACGGAGACACTCTATACTTCATACGCGGCCATCGCGGACAAACTAGCTCAGACTTCCAGCCAAATATCACAATCAACAAATTGTACGGCTTTCTTCCACCGGGAAAAGATCCTAAGAGAAAGCGAGCGTATCGACTTCACTTCCGCAAATGAAGAATTATACAACAAACCTTTCTCCATCCATGAACTACAATATGCAATTGACCACACTTGTGAAACCTCACCCGGGCCGGACCGAGTGCACATCAACATGATCAAACACCTTCCTGACAACGATCTCTAGCACCTACTACTACGGGAATCCTGATACCCAAACCCGGAAAATGTCACAGCGACCCACATAACTATCGTCCCATTGCCCTAACTAGCGTCCTATGTAAGACAATGGAAAGAATTTTAAATCGCGCCTGGTCGACTACCTAGAAATACATGCAGGCTTTAACAACATCCAGTGCGGTGGCCGTAAGCGCCACTCCACAACGGACCACCTCGTACGATTAGAATCAGACATTAGACAGGCCTTCGTCCGTAGCGAGCATGAGGTTTACATATTTTTCGACGTTGTAACAGCATACGACACTACCTGGAAATACGGGATCATGAAGGATCTCCACCGTGAAGGTTTGAGAGGTTGGCTGCCACTTTTCATTCACCAATTTCTACAAAATCGCAATTTCAAGGACAAAGTTGGCGACACTGAGTCTCCGTCATATCCGCAAGAAATGGGCGTCCTCCAGGGAAGCGTCCTCAGTGTCACTTTTTATCTTCAATATCAATCAGTTAGCCGACATTCTTCCCCGAGACGGAAGACTGCTCTCATCACTATACGTGGGCGACCTACAAATAAGCTACAGATACCTCAGCCTCATAACAATTCAACATGAACTTCAGAAGTGCCTAAACCTAGTCGGGAACTGGGCTTCCCTAAACGGATTCCGATTCTCGCCCTCTATAATTAAAAGCATGCACTTTACCCTTGTGACCGGTTTACACTTGAAACCAGCCCTGACGCTGCACAACACATCTTCAGCATACGAAGAAACTATCAAATTCCTAGGTCTTATGTGGGACCCTAAACTCACGTGGCGACCCCATATCGCAGCCCTGGCGACTCGCTGCAAAAGGTCTACAGGACTAGCCAATCGGTAACATCCCTGAAGTTCGGTGCCGACATGGACACCGGAATGACGCTGTTCAGAGCAATAATACGATCGCGCATGGACTACGAATCTGCAGTCAAAACTACTCTCGACCATCGCAAACAATGCTTTGCGTATCACAACCGGCGCGTTCCGCTCCACCCCAATCTAATCCCTTAACGTGCTCGCTAACAAACTTCCACTTCCGCTCCGGCGAGACAAACTTTCACTACAATATTATTTTAAGACTAGAAGTCTTATCAACAATCCAGCAATCAGCCACATCACCAACATATCCGATAAGCGCCTTTTTGCGGCTAAAAAATCATATGCCCACCGTTTTCCCTACGTGTGGACAACCTGCTGACCTCGCTAAACATCAATCGTAAAGCTATTAAGCCTTCATTTCCCTACCGAATCCTTCAAATTAACACATCAACATGGATGATCAACCCACCACCGGTCAACCTAGACCTGCAAAAGTACCCTAAAGCACCTACTCCAACCAACGCGTACCGGCAGGAATTCTTAGGACTACTTGAGGAAGAATATTTAGAGCACCGCCACATATACACTGACTGCTCCAAAATCGTAGACGGAGTGGTAGCCGCCGCTGTGTGCGGGGACACCCCACTCTCGGCCACCCTCCCACAAGAGGCCTCTGTGTTCTCTGCGTAGCTTCACGCACTCGAACTAGCCATCTCTATTGCAAAAATACATGGCTTCCCCAAATACGGCGTATTCTTAGTCAGCTGAGTGTCCTCACTCGGCTTTAAACACTGCACTACGAACATTCAGTTCTACGTAAAATGCAGCACGATCTCTTTGTGATGACCGAGACGGGTCAGGCAGTAGAATTCTGCTGGATCCCCGGGCACTTGGGAATAAGAAGAAATTAACTTTCTTGCTTGCTAAAGTGGCATCTACTCACCAAGAACAATTTTTTGCAATACATTACCGGAACTGGTTCTCTATCAACAACTCCCATATAACATCCCGATGGTATGAAATGTGGCAACAGAGTGGACAAAATATGCTTTCAGTCTAACCCTCAGTCGGAGAAACTCTGATGGAAAAGGGAAGCGACTACTACTATTGGGGTGGATGGGTGATTATTCATTTCATAGATCATTAACACTTTATTTTAGTATTTCTTCTTGCTCTATTATTTTTCTCTGTCCTTTCTTCATGGTGATCTATTTTATATTGATTATAGAATTATGTATCGTTAGAAGCTCGCAGGGGCCCTAGGTGGACTATGCGGTGTGTTAGTTAGTTAGTCTAGTCTAAGAGAATTTGCGCTCTCCCTGGGCGCCCAATAAATACCCGAGCACAGCTAGGCGGTCTGATAGCTAAATGGTGAAATGATGTTTACATTGATCTTCTAGAGCGAAAGTCTTGAACGGCACTGTACGAGAAGGGGACGAGGCAGGCTGAGGCGAGTCGACTGGGGGGGGGGCGATGAGTCGAGACAAACCGAGGCTGGCTGAGACTAGGTGACCCGGAAGTGGGGGGGGTGCTCGCGGGGCGTGGAGGACTTGAGGGACCCGGGGGTTTCGGGAACCCGGGGGACTCTGAAGACCATGAGGATTTGGGGGGATCCACTGGGACCTTCCCGGGGCCCTTTGAAACTCCCTTGAGAAACTTTGGGACCCATTTGCGGACCCATTTGAATCCTGGCTCTCACTCCCCACGCTGTAAAACCCATACACAGAAAAATGTATAAATGTGGAATGCTTGAGTAGAACAGTTGACCATTGCAGTCCACGGATTACTCCGCAAAGTGCAAGGATCGCGTCGAGGCTGGTCGAGGTGCGTCGAGATCAGTCGAACATGTTGAGGCGAGTCGAGTTGGGCGCGCGACGAGCCGAGACTAACCGAGATGATTCGAGACAAGTCGAGATGAGTTAAGACGAGGGGATCCGGGGGGCCTTCCGGGATTCGTCGGGCTCTTTTGTGACCCAAGACACCTGCCACCCCATCCCAACCCCATAATGCTTGAGTGAAAAAAAAAGGTACCACAGAGACGTTCTCGGTGTCTACGTTGAACCTACTCGATAACTAAGCGTTAAACCTACTCAGTATCCAAGTTGAACCTACTTTGTATCTGTGTTAGCCAGAAAAATGTATATATGTGAAATGCTTGAGTGGGGGCTGGAAGCAAAGAGAGGGCTGTATGAGGGTGTTGTTGTCCCAACTGTACTCTACGGAGCTGAGGCTTCGGGGGTGAGAGCAGAGGAGAGGAGAAGGTTGAATGTTTTCGAGATGAAGTGTTTGAGGAGCATGGCTGGAGTAACGCTGAGAGACCGGATCACCAACGACGTGGTTCGAATCAGAACAGGGATGGTGAAAAAGTTGGAGAACAGAGTGGATTCTCATGTACTGAGATGGTTCGGGCACATGGAGAGGATGGATGAAGGGAGATTGGTGAAAAGGGTGATGGATGCGGAGGCGAGTGGTCGCAGGCCTAGAGGTAGACCGAAGTTTGG
>SDVV010039957.1:0-10580 GCA_016164225.1 Gammarus roeselii | reverse complement strand
TCAACGCTACAGCAGCTGTGGAGTGTCTTAATTCAGAGTATCAACGCTACAGCAGCTGTGGAGTGTCTTAATTCAGAGTATCAACGCTACAGCAGCTGTGGAGTGTCTTAATTCAGAGTATCAACGCCACAGCAGGTGTGGAGTGTCTTAATTCAGAGTATCAACGCTACAGCAGCTGTGGAGTGTCTTAATTCAGAGTATCAACGCTACAGCAGCTGTGGAGTGTCTTAATTCAGAGTATCAACGCCACAGCAGCTGTGGAGTGTCTTGCATGTGCTTGGAAACGGGTCTTCTGAGCGATACCGACCATCTTGAATTGATCATTAGTAGGGTCTCTGGCATAGCTAATCTATTGATGAACATCGCTTGAACCACCAATTAATTCGGCTATATGAATCGAATCTACACTCTGTTTTTGGGAGGTAAAATGAATACACCAAAAAAAAATATGTACTCAGAATTCTATTGGTAAAACAGGATTTTTTTTAACAAAATATTTTACATGGGAAGGAATATAGGTGAGAAAATATCCGTCTACGACTCTGTAGACTACAAGGTATGGGTACTCCATGGTGTTTCGAACCAACGTATATTGACCTTTAAAATTTATCCAAATCCATGCTATACGGTTGTAAAATACGGTTAGAAATTCAGAGGCCTAGAATAATTTGCAATTATCAAAAAACTTCTTTCCTGTTTAGGGGCATTGAGTTATAACATAATTGACATTGTACCATTTTCTGTATAGGGGCGTTGAGTTATAACAGCCTAGACATTGTATCACATTCTGTATAGGAGCGTTGAGTTATAACAGGCTAGAAGTTGTATCACATTCTGTATAGGGGCGTCGAGTTATAACAGGCTAGACGTTTTATCGCATTCTGTATAGACGTTTTGAGTTATAACAGGCTAGACATTGTATCACATTCTGTATGGGGGCGTTGAGTTATAACAGGCTAGACATTGTATCACATTCTGTACGGCCGTTTTGAGTTATAACAGGCTAGACATTGAATAACATTTCGTTAGCTCGAGTATAGATGATATTGCAAGTGTACATTTCACAAGGAACTTTCTGTACCCAATTCTTCGCTGTATTCCCGGTTATAATTTCTCCTAATTTCTCCTCAAATCGCTCCAATAGGGAAAGCAGCCCTCATTTGAGCGTATCCAGTGTTTACTCCCTCCTGTACACTCCCCCATACCACCCTCGTCACGCCCCCTCTAGATCATCGCTCGTTGATGAACGCCTTCTTGTGGCTTATGCTTAATTAACTCTATCCTCCCGCTGCTCCAAACACTCATTGATGAGGCCATCTTTTTACTATTTAAAGGTGCACACACTCTCCTCAACACCCACGGCTGCTGTAGGAGTCAGCGGGCGCATCCACCTCCCAGTAGAATTTTAATGGCGGTTTATTGTCGGCCAATGGTTGGCCGGGGTTAAACGGTTCTTCATTTCTAGTTTGGATGTTTGCACGTCTGGGCAGTAACCCAATGGCTGCTTCAATGATAAAATAAAATTAGTATTATATTGAATGGATTTAGATCACAGGTGAGTGCTGCCGTTTTATAACATTCACATTGCATGGAGCCTTCACTGTGCTTACTTTGGTGGCTTCAGTGTTCTGTAGGTGTTTCATTATAAATTGTACATTTATGACTATTCAAAGATCTGCCAAATTGATATGAACTGTTTTATGAACTGTGCCCAGTTGATTAATGTAATCTATGTTATTGCTGACTTACTACCAAATAGTGAGTCAAGACTAGGTTATTGTTGTTCTCACCACATGAGATACAAAATGGAAAGTTGTTTTAATTGTTTTTTTGGCTTGTGAAATTTCAGATTTGTATTTGGCCTCCGCAATCAAAGTGACCACAGTCTTTTGCTCATGTTCCATCACATGTAATAATCGAGCAGCTCCCCCCACTTGTCATGATCCTGCAGGTGCTAGAAGTAGCCCGTTCAAAGGGGTGTCGCATGTTGATAGGGTTTCATGCGCTATGGAGATACCAATTAGAGGAAATGTGAACATAAACTTTTCACAAGCAGATGATGGGCCAGTGTAAACTTTTGCATTGGGTGGGCGAGTTTTGCTTGTGATACTAAAAATAACTCCTCTAATATAGAAAAATTAAATTTGAAAGAAAATTTCAGAAAAAAACATAAATCACTTCAAAATTCTCAAGGAAACAACGAAAAAACATCGTCGTATACATTTGAGAGTACGTAGCAGTCTCCCTTAACCGTGCGGGCACATCACTCACGAGACAGACGTCTCAGCAGAGGAGCGACGACCCAGCGTGCTGAGCGCAGCTGAGATCGATGACGGATGTCTGTGTCAATTTACTACTTCAGCGCACACAGCGATGGAGATAAACGACGTTATTTACGCCCACCGACAATATTTCTCTCAACTTCGATGACCGTAACCGGCAGGTGGCGCCAACTACCCCCTTTCCACCAATTAATAAGGTAATTTCCCAGGCAGAAATTAGGGAAGATCTTTCATCGGCCGACGGTTCGCCGACGATGACCCGCCCATAATGTCTGCCTTGATCTAAAGCCCTCCGAATGTCGTTCGCAGAAGGAGTGTGCATATCCCGGTTTGATCGATGAAAGTTATAAGTGACCCAGCACTAATCAAGGCAAGCTATTTTGGGAAGAGGTGCAGGCCGACGGATTGAGGAGCGATCTCGACCGCCTGACGGGATGAATGATTGATAAGGATTGCGGCGGGAGGAAACTCATATATTGCTTCACAGCAATCAAAACCTTATGCGGACGGAAGAAATTGAGTTATGCTGTATACACATACATTTGTTCTTTCACTCTCTCTCTTTCTCTCTCTCTTTATCTCTCTCTCTCTCTCTCTCTCTCTCTCTCTCTCTCTCTCTCTCTCTCTCTCTCTCTCTCTCTCTCTGTCTCATTCGTCCTTGCTCATACACATATACAGACTGCAGTAGACCTGAGTTTAATTAATGATAAAACTAATATTGCTAATAAATGAAATAAAAACCAGCGCCACAAGTTAATTAATATAAACGCAAGGACCATGAGGTATAATACTCAAAAGTCGGATATGAAGCATAACCTGTACTACCGTTCATTTCAGGAGTGGTCAATAACACGCTATAAAATATTTTTATTTATTTTTGAAAATCCAAGCGAGCAAATATCTTGTTAATTTTGTGGGTAATCAATCTCACATAGAGAATAATTATTCAAAAAATTAACTTACTTTCCTCTCTCCATCGAAGCCGACATTATGCAGTCAGTCTGGGCTTTGCTCTTAATAAAGTTCGTATCCAACCTGTCACGGTTACCTTGGGTCCTCTTTTCTTCGAGCAATGGCCCGAGACACTTTATCTGTTGTTCGCCTGAACAGGAGCCATTACAATAAAGTTCGATGGTCGTTTGCGAAGACCTTGTCTATAGTTCTTCGTGACAGTAGCGGAGGATGTCTCTTAGCCAATCAATAAAGGTCAATTACAGGGAGCTCGAAACAATAGTCGGGTATTTCAGCTGTCACGTAATGTGAAAAGGTTGCAGTGAACTTGTACTCTTTTAATATCCCAAAATAGTTGAAGTAAATATTACTGCCCCGAATAAATAGTTGGATATGTGTTCACAGTAACATAAGGAACTCTTCTTCTGGAAGTACATGACTATGTGGGTGCCCAGCGTTCGCGTTAAAATTATTTCCGCACACGCGCACTAGCGCCACTTCACTTCAGCTCACTGTCATGGCCGGACACTGTCATAACCGCTCGTGGTTTCGCGCTAAACGATGGATGTTTCAGCCCACACGCATTTGCGCCACTTCAATACAGCCCATTGTCAGAATCAGCCACGACTCGTACAATTTTACTGGTTATCACTTTATTGAAACTTCAATAAAGTGTTATAACCGCTGAAAAAACAGCTTTACGTACCCTAGAAAACTACGTACTTTTGCCCCGCGAGTTAGAAATACGTACCTTTGCCCCGCGGGTAGGAAACACGTACCCCTAGGTTAGGTTAGGCTGGGAAGAAAAGTTTCATTAAAGTGATAACCAGTAAAATGGTATGCCAGTGGCAGATATGACAGTGGCTGGTCTAACTGAGAAATGCTATGAATGTTCGCTGTAATAAAATGGTACCGTAGGTAGGAAGTCGTAACAAATTGTGGCTGATAAGACAGTAGGTGGACATAAAAGGGTCTGATCTGACGTTAGCTCTAAAATAATTTAGCGCCAGGGATAGCGACCCGTCTATGTCACTGATGATTTACAAAAGTATGTAAAGATCTGATCTTGCAGCAGATTGAAACATCAGTGCGTGTTGAGCTGTAATGAGATGACATTGCATCACAGTTTGGTGACCAGTGTTTAAAAATAGAGCGATGGTCACTTTCTCAGAATGTACATGTTTGTATAAGAATATGCGTCATTTACACGACTATATTTCTCTAAAACATTTCTTCAAATATATCTTGACGAGACGATCTTATATTTTCCTTCATTTCGTAGTGTCTTGTCAAATCCAAGCCTTTTGTCTTCCACATTGAACAAAAATTGGAAGCGTCATCATTTCGCTTCAGGATTCTATCTCTCTGTCTAGGAGCTGGGACCGACGTCCTGCAATAAGGATTGTTGACAACCAAAGTATCTTAGAGACATCACCTGAGCGGTATGATCTCTCTCTTTATCAATTCTGTACAGTGCCTGTTGTTTCAGGCATTGTCGCAATCTTCCCACCTTGTAGCGAGCAAAAGTAAACAGCGATATCGCTTTAGTTCGAAGGAGTCTGCTGGGCGAAGACGGTTCTTTGTGGAGGTATCAAGTCACGGAGTGTCATATGAAAACACCAAATACGAGGGGTAACTAATCCATTCTTATCAATGAGGTATCTGCGGGACCTCCCAGATGGCGCTTGAGTCTCCCTAGCCGTCCGTTGTACCAACTAAAGAATGGGACAGTCTGGTGAATTCTTGCTTATGTTTTTGCTACAGTGCGTGTGTCATTGGGTAGTCTAATCTAGAGTTGGTCATCTATAGGAGGTACATTTTTGTTCATTTGTAAGGGTTATTTATGTGGTTGCTGGCCTTTTGAGGAGCGATTTATCAAGGTGTTGTCTGTATACAAAGTTCAATTAGACACCACGAAAGAATACTTGCCAGCTATGGTCGCTCAACGACACGCAGGAAGTCGTAAGAAAGATAGAGTACCTCTTCTCATGTGCTGTATAGTATCTTGTTCAATGTACCAATAATATTGCGTTTCTATTTATAGTAGTGCGCATGGGTAACATTAACAAAATTATTTCCTCCCATATGAACAATAATAATTCTAGCACTGTTTCAAAAGAGAAAGATTACTAAACTAAGGCATTCACTCTCCAAAAATTATAGTCCAGAACATTTGTATCTGCAACACGTATACCACGATTCTTTTATCATGCGTTTACTGGAGTTCAACTTCTAGACATAATCCAACCGATAATGAAATATAGTGGCAGGAATAGCTTATCCAACAGTAACTCTGCGGAACAATGTCTATGCACAGCAAACTTCATTTCTAAAAGAATTTATTGTTCTAAAGTGAGGGCAAACACACTCGTCTTGAAGAGGTGTGATCCTGTGACGTGCTGCTCTCTCCTTGAGGAGGAGCCGCAAGACTTCACCATCCCTGCCTCTCCACTCCTTATTTGCAGAGGATTGCTCTTAACTAGCACTAAAACACTTAACCCTCCACTATACAATCTGCAGCTAGTAAAAATACACGGCGAGCGGTGACAAAAGGACCATGGGCATGAGGCTCTTGCCAAGGGAGTTCCGTGGCGTGGCAGGAGTTGGTATCCAAGGGAGTGCCCGACAGGATCGAGATGTCAACTTGGAACGGAGGTCCAAATGTGGTCATTGCCGGGTAAAACCTCGATTTGTGTTTGCCTGAGGAATTCCATTTAAACAAAAATGACGTCATTCAGTTAATATAAGCTTTAATACCATTAAATAGTGGGTGTTTTTCACATTAAGAAATGTTGTTCATCGACCGATTGCTTTACAATAAACAGCTATGAAGTATCTCGGCAGGATATTTCCTTCAGGTACATATCAAAGTTTGCGACGATATATTACCACGCGAGGTAAATAATACCGCCATTACCCCTGTTCAATAACATCAGATGCGCATCATGATCTGGACTGTAAATGCCTGCCAATACCACAATCTTCAGTGATTCAGTGGTCGGAGTATCACGCTCTTTAGATGAACCAACATCTTAACTGCTTGCCTTCCCGACCGGAACAAAATTAACATAATTGTACAATTACCGACAGTTAAATCTTCGTGTGAGGGCCTCCTAATACCAACTGCAAGGAGCCACAAGTACCTTATTTCTCCATCAATAATTATACAGGGAGTGTAGCTATACCCGCAAGGAAAAAAGGGCTTCTGATGAATAGTGTGGGGCTCGACACAGTATCTAGACACATTTGCCGAGGATTTGTACAAAATTTGTCATTGAAAATGGACAGAGAAACGGACAAATGTAATTTGACAGTGTATCTTGTCCACCATCGCCTGTGAACTCAAGTGATCGTAATTTGCCAGCTGGCAGAGCAGGGGGGGTTGGGGTGTCGCCATTGGTTGTTATTATACTCAATGAACATTTCAACTTAGCTTATTTGCACCCAAAGCTCAATCCAGGCGCACTGGCCGCCATGTTATCAGGCTAACAAAGGGTTTCCGCACCGCAGCCAATTTATTAGGCGCTGTTTTTTTTTACCTTCCTTTAAAGGGTGGGACTGCCGCTATTACTATGTAACTGTTCTTCGGAGGTGTTCCGCAGTCCTACACTATACATACGAATCATACATGTGTGGGGTTGGTGTCTGTACAGTGTGTAGCGTGGTGCGGGCATACTGATAGTGAGAGGAGCAGGCAGTGTGATATGAATAGTGACTGGTTAATCCAGTGGTAATAAACTGAGTGGGCGTGCTTGGAGAGAGAGTGGATGAATGATGAATGGCACTCATATAGCAGGAACTGTTGAAAGTGTTGTGATGTTCCGATGTCGTGATATGTAACGAGATGTGTATTTATTTCTGATATTTTATCTTATTTACATGTAGTTTTGGAATAATAGCAATATGATTAACACCCCATGAAAGCCCCTGAGGAATTGACGACGATATTACACTCAAAACGATTTCATATTTCAAAATATTATTCAATTTAATTGGTCACCGGAAATTCACTGATGAATTATGTCGCTCGCTGCAACCATCAGAGATCACGCGTGCGTACTATAATTCATGTTGCAAACAATTGATTTGCTCCTTGCGTGATAGTGTCTGCGCGTGTGCAGGTTGGGTTCTTCTTTAAATAGGGAGTGAACTCGTGTTTTATTTTGGATTTGTTTTTTGAATCCTATGCAGCACAACGAGATGCGAACGTTATTTGGAAATGGACATTGAGCGCTACTTGATGTAGTTCAACAAGCTTGTTTCCAATTTATAAATAGATTCAACACTGAATGTCTTAAAATACTGAGAACATCGTCATGTGTCAACATAGCAAACATTGAACACTCCATTCCGGGTAACGCCGCTGAGTAGAGTCCTGCAACACATTAATCCTTGATTGTGATCGTAATACTACTCGGTGGGCTACAGAACATGATCGTACCACTACCGGTGGACTACAGAGCATGATCGTACCACTACCGGTGGGCTACAGAGCATGATCGTACCACTACTCGGTGGCTACAGAGCATGATCATACTCCTACCGGTGGGCTACAGAGCATGATCGTCCCACTACTCGGTGGGCTACAGAGCATGATCGTCCCACTTCTCGGTGGGCTACAGAGCAGGATCGTACTACGACTCGGTGGGCTACAGAGCATGATCGTACCACTACCGGTGGGCTACAGAGCATGATCGTCCCACTACTCGGTGGGACAGAGCATGATCGTACCACTACCGGTGGGCTACAGAGCATGATCGTACCACTACTTGGTGGGCTACAGAGCATGATCGTTTCACTACTCGGTGGGCTACAGAGCATGATCGTACCCCTACCGGTGGGCTACAGAGCAGGATCGTCTCACTACTCGGTGGGTTTCAGAGCATGATCGTACCACAACTCGGTGGGCTACAGAGCATGATCGTCCCACTACTCGGTGGGCTACAGAGCATGATCGTCCCACTACTCGGTGGGCTGCAGAGCATGATTGTACCACTACTCGGTGGGCTACAGAGCATGATCGTCCCACTACTCGGTGCGCTACAGGGCATGATCGTCCCACTACTCGGTGGGCTACAGAGCATGATCTCACCACTACTCGGTCGGCTTCAGAGCATGATTGTACCACTACCGGTGGGCTACAGAGCATGATCGTCCCACTACTCGGTGGGCTTCAGTGCACGTATTTTCGTTCAGTTTTCAGACACTATTGATGATCACGAATCAGCATAGACAACTCGGGATAATCAACGAAATTTTTATTCAAAAAATTTAGGAAACTCCCAGTATTGTCCGAAAAATGTTTGCCCTTTTATATGGAATATCATGTAACGTACAAACAGCAATACATCGTGTAATATAATCACAATTTTTTGCTGAATTTACGTCATCTAAAGTAATAACAACATGTACTTTCTTTTATATTGCATATAGTTTGAGGATGTAAGTTTATTTGAAGTGTTAGTACACTAGCATTCAACTTGCATAGTACTGTCTCCTAACAGTCACATTGCTCCACCTCCACTTCAACAGCTGCCACTTACCACGCATCACTCCACACGTTAAAAGAGCCGCATCCACCACTCGTACCCGTCGGTGGTTTTTTGTTATAGTTACTCCTGGGTTGACCTCACGTACTTGATCCCCCTGCACCTCGAGGCAACTTTTCCGCAATCTCCTCCGTTCAGATCAATCTGTATCTTCCTCTTTATTATTATTACCTGTTCTATTGGTGTGCATCGTATGAACGTGACGTTCAATAACGTGGAGAGTCATCATTTATTCATGGATCGACAGTAACATCCGTGGAGCTTCTTAGATGTGGTACTAAACCCGTTGGAAGGGGTGTTGCCCCGGAGCCCGTTCCCTAACATATAGTGCTCTGCACTTCCTTCCCACCGCGTGTACGCATACAAGGAACATTACACGGCTAATCTCGAGCAGCAAGAGTTCAATTTGACACAATGACAAGGTTGTGAGTAATTGTGAAAAGCCTTGGACCATCACCGAGGAGGGCTGCCGAATGTGGTGGTAATTTGTGATGGATGGTCTAAACGTGAGTAGATTACCAAGTACATACCTCAGACGCACCCTGTGCAATTCGTTTGAACCAATCCTTTCATTTGGAAATTCAATATGTAGCTGAAGGTGGTCAAATATTGTCATTATTCGGCAGTTGAAGGAATTACGAGAAGCTCAAAATGATGGCATTGAGGTAAGGCTGTGGTTGGCTTCGGTTTGAATGGTTATTTATTAATTTGATCGAATAAGAAGCGAACTATTATTACCGGTTCTAGACGTGCCCGCTCAAAGAAAACATAGAAGTTTATAACGCTTTTTTAAGATGCTTGTGGTATGGGGGATGAACAGGCGAGAGAGTTCTAGACCACTCAGACAAAATAATGAAGTATCAGGATATACAGAAGGTCTATTCAAGACTGGACATGGAAAAGCATCCATATGTTAATAACCAGCAAATATATAGGCTAATAAACCTAGACGTCCCTGGCTGATAAACCATGATGCAGGCGCTGTTCCCTCTTTTCTCAAAAAAAGTCGTGAGTCAAAAGAATTTATGTTATTCCTACAAAAAAACATGTGCGAAGCTCTCTGGTTTCCAATTCTTCAGGAGGAAAGGAACTTCAGTCGACGGCAACGAAGGTTTGATAGCCTTCCTTTGTATGAATTCCCATCCTCCACACTCTAGTATTGATGCCTCTTCAACCTCTCTGCCTCACCGTGCGCATCAAGTGACAGGCAACCTCTCTGCCTCACCGTGCGCATCAAGTGACAGGCAACCTCTCTGCCTCACCGTGCGCATCAAGTGACAGGCAACCTCTCTGCCTCACCGTGCGCATCAAGGGACAGGCAACCTCTCTGCCTCACCGTGCGCATCAAGTGACAGGCAACCTCTCTGCCTCACCGTGCGCATCAAGTGACAGGCAACCTCTCTGCCTCACCGTGCGCATCAAGTGACAGGCAACCTCTCTGCCTCACCGCGCGCATCAAGTGACAGGCATCACCCAATCTCGTGCATGTGTTCTCCTCTTCAATAGCATCCATTCATGGTCATTAATACAGACACAAGCCCTTATTTTTTCCTCTTTTTCTCGTTGCATAGACAAGAAGCGATATCAATCTGTGACCATCCTGATAATATTCAGCTGTCAAAGCACCAATGCATTGTATTCATATGTTTGGCGTGGGCCAGTGTGCATGTGGTGGCAGCAGACGCCCGGAGCAACCACTAGGCAGCTCTTCCTTGTTCGGTGTAGGCGTGTTACATAAACATATCTATGCATACATACGGATACATAGATGTATTAAAGTATGAACATATTAATATAT
>SDVV010039956.1:0-10580 GCA_016164225.1 Gammarus roeselii | reverse complement strand
ATAGAAAAATTATCTACATCGAACAGGAACATATGCAATACAGTAGGACGGATGAACAGACGTGCGTCAACCATGCAATACAGTAGGACGGATGAACATACGCGCGTCAACAATGTAAAACAGTAGGACGGATGAACAGACGTGCGTCAACAATGCAATACAGTAGGACGGATGAATAGACGTGCGTCAACCATGCAATACAGTAGGACGGATGAACAGACGTGCGTCAACCATGCAATAAAGTAGGACGGATGAACAGACGTGCGTCAACTATGCAATACAGTAGAATGGATGAACAGACGTGCGTCAACCATGCAATACAGTAGGACGGATGAACAGACGTGCGTCAACCATGCAATACAGTAGGACGGATGAACAGACGTGCGTCAACAATGCAATACAGTAGGGTGGATGAACAGACGTACGCCAACCATGCAATACAGTAGGACGGATGAACAGACGAACGCCAACCATGCAATACAGTAGGACGGATGAACAGACGTGTGTCAACCATGCAATACAGTAGGACGGATGAACAGACGTGCGTCACCCATGCAAAACAGTAGGACGGATGAACAGACGTGCGTCAACCATGCAATACAGTAAGACGGATGAACATACGCGCGTCAACAATGCAAAACAGTAGGACGAATGAACAGACGTGCGTCAACCATGCAATCCAGTAGGACGGATGTACAGACGTGCGTCACATGTGCAATACAGTAGGACGGATGAACAGACGTGCGTCAACCATGCAACACAGTAGGACGGATGAACAGACGTGCGTAACCCATGCAAGACAGTAGGACGGATGAACAGACGTGCGTCAACCATGCAATACAGTAGGACGGATGAACAGACGTGCATCAACCATGCAAGACAGTAGGACGGATGAACAGACGTGCATCAACCATGCAATACAGTAGGACGGATGAACAGACGTGCATCAACCATGCAAGACAGTAGGACGGATGAACAGACGTGCATCAACCATGCAATACAGTAGGACGGATGAACAGACGTGCATCAACCATGCAAGACAGTAGGACGGATGAACAGACGTGCATCAACCATGCAATACAGTAGGACGGATGAACAGACGTGCATCAACCATGCAAGACAGTAGGACGGATGAACAGACGTGCATCAACCATGCAATACAGTAGGACGGATGAACAGACGTGCATCAACCATGCAAGACAGTAGGACGGATGAACAGACGTGCATCAACCATGCAATACAGTAGGACGGATGAACAGACGTGCATCAACCATGCAAGACAGTAGGACGGATGAACAGACGTGCATCAACCATGCAATACAGTAGGACAGATGAACAGACGTGCATCAACCATGCAAGACAGTAGGACGGATGAACAGACGTGCCCCAACCTCCACATTAGACTGCAATGGAGTGACTGTGTGCGGGCGGGCTAAACAAGGAAGAGGGCGAGGTTCTCGATAATGTGGAGGAGCCTTTTGATTACATTTTTGCAATGGCTGTACGTTATCAACATTGCTACTAAATATCAAACATTTAATGAATGACGTTGCAGTAAACTTGTACTGTAAAATCAATATATCCCTTCATTATTTAGTTGCATAATCCATGTCATTTCCTCTGGGGCCATCCCACATTACTAGTGCCGACACACGGTTACAGTTGATGCCAATGAGATCTTGAATTGTTCTAACAACTGATTGTGATCATCACAACAGCATCACCACTTACACACGGTGCCAACAAGCAGTGCTAGAGTGCTTGCAAGTGTTTACAAGTGTAAGAAGACTACAGCAGTTCTATTGGCACAAACTAGGTTGCCTTATGATGGCAAGAGGATTAGTTCTGAAGTAGTACTCCTAATAGAGCGTCATGTACCATTTCTGTGTTTAAAGCCTCACAAAAGGGAACGGGTTAGTTATTTTTCCGCGATTTATTTAGAATTAATCGAGTTGTGACTTAAACGTTTCGATTGTATTGCTGTTTACAACCTCCGCAGGAACTTTGTTCCATTCTTCGACAACTCTATACGTGAAGAAATTGCGCGTGATGTCGAGTGAGAAACGCTTCCCAACGTTTTTGTATCCATGTTTCCTAGTCACCTCGCTTGCATCTAGAGTGAAAAGGCTAGCTCGGTAAACATTTTCCTTACCCTTCATAATTTTCCACACCTCGCTCTCTAGCCATCACACAGTGTCACCACTTACACACGGTGCCAATAGGGGAGCTCGGCTAAGTGTCAACAACTAGAGTGCCCTCCGACCATCACACAGTGTCACCAATAATTATGAGAATGCTCCCTCATTAGCCAGCAAGTGCCAGATCATTATACCAGTTGCTCACAGCATAGCCCCAATAGTGAACACTAATACTCTTTCTATTGTATGTCCTAATGTCTGTTCCTCGCTACTTTCATGTCCTTGCTAATGACCCCAATCCCCTCTTCTCTCGTCAAGTTACGCATTATTGCTCTAAAGAGGCAATTATTGCCCGCTTTAATTGCCCGTTGCAGAAATAATCTCTATTAATGCTATCAACATCACAGCTGATGCTACAATAGAGGCTTTAGGCGTGGCCAAATGCACCATTGCAACGGTATTAGGGAATGAAGGAAAAGAAAGCGGGAAAGCCATAAAGAGGGAAGGGTGGCTACGACCAGCCATTACCGTCATGGCTACATCAGACAGACACCCTTTCTTCCATAACAATGAAGGGACACGGCTGCTAGTAGCCTCCCGCGCTAACTTATTTCCCCTAATATCCAATTTACTTAATTCGAAAGGAATCGAATACCGATTTTAAGTATAGGCTGGTTATTCGAGAGCAGAATTAGCATCAGCTATTGGATATTCCCAAATTGACTAAATACAATTTTTTAAATGTAATTTGCATGTTGTGAAAACATCCTGATCGCTATTAGAGAAATAAGTGATTTTCAAAATACCACAGAAGTAGCTCTCAATATCTTAGATGGGATCTTCCATCAAAAGGCCGCCTATGAATGAATAACCCTGCTTTCCCGGGAACAAAACTGGAAACCATCTATAGTCATCCAGTCGGTAATTATTCGAAGCAGAATATCATTATTGTAGTCAATCATTGCATTGCAGGGTAACCGATTTTACTGAACTATTTTGATCTAAATAATACTAGTAGAAAAGTCATGAGGTTGTTGCTCTCCAAGATGTGACATAAGACAAGCAATAGTTGTAAGCTGCATTCGCTAATGATGTGTGTGGCCTTGCTAAGCATGGCCACACATCTATCTATCTGCATCCACTAATGATATGTGTGGTCTTGCCAAGCACGACCACACAACTATCTATCTGCATCCACTAATGATGTGTGTGGCGTTGCTAAGCACGGCCACACATCTATCTATCTGCATCCACTAATGATATGTGTGGCCTTGCTAAGCACGGCCACACATCTATCTATCTGTATCCACTAATGATGTGTGTGGCCTTGCTAAGCATGGCCCCACTACTATCTATCTGCATTCACTAATGATGTGTGTGGCCTTGCTAAGCACGGCCACACATCTATCTATCTGCATCCACTAATGATATGTGTGGCCTTGCTAAGCACGGCCACACATCTATCTATCTGCAGCCACTAATGATGTGTGTGGCCTTGCTAAGCATGGCCACACATCTATCTATCTGCATCCACTAATGATGTGTGTGGCCTTGCTAAGCATGGCCACACTACTATCTATCTGCATCCACTAATGACATGTGTGGCCTTGCTAAGCATGGCCACACAACTATCTATCTGCATCCACTAATGACATGTGTGGCCTTGCTAAGCATAGCCACACATCTATCTATCTGCATCCACTAATGACATGTGTGGCCTTGCTAAGCCCGGCCACACATCTATCTATCTGCATCCACTAATGATATGTTTGGCCTTGCTAAGCATAGCCACGCATCTATCTATCTGCATCCACTAATGATATGTTTTGCCTTGCTAAGCATAGCCACACATCTATCTATCTGCATCCACTAATGATGTGTGTGGCCTTGCTAAGCATGGCCACACATCTATCTATCTGCATCCACTAATGACATGTGCGGCCTTGCTAAGCATGGCCACACATCTTTCTTTTTAGTAATTCCGTTAGAACACTTTCCACACTGTGTTCCCACAGTGCACCCGCCGCACTGTGTCGCCACAGTGCACCCGCCGCACTGTGTTACCACAGTGCACCCGCCGCATTGTGTTGCCACAGTGCACCCGCCGCACTGTGTTGTCACAGTGCACCCACCGCACTGTGTTGTCACAGTGCACCCGCCGCACTGTGTTGTCACAGTGCACCCGCCGCACTGTGTTGTCACAGTGCGCCCGCCGCACTGTGTTGTCACAGTGCCCCCGGCGCACTGTGTTGCCACAGTGCACCCGCCGCACTGTGTTGCCACAGTGCCTGCTCTCAACCCAATGGGTCCGACGGAGAGATGAAATTGCAAAATGTGTTTGGGTTTCCCAACAATGTGGTTTTATAGAAGTTATAATAATCGAACAGCTGAGTGAATTGCATCCAACTTTGGTAATGAATTCAATTATAACTTGAAGTGCTTGTCCGGGCAAAATCACACTTAGCGTGAAAACGTCTCATATTACCTTAGTTTCACCGTACATGTATATGTTAGTATTTTTGGGCGTAACTTTCTTCCAATAAAATTTGATGTTACATTGCAAATGCATCATACACCCTTTTCATTTGACAGTGCGTTATGCCGATAATGACAGCTGGGATCGTATGTCAGAAAAATCCGAGCTTTCGACTGTTGTGCAGCTGGTAAATGAGTCCAAGCAAGGCTCGTGCAAAGAGAATGCAGATTTTAGAGATCATTTATTGTATTAGGAATCAGGATTTATTTCTCGACTTTGAACTTTCCTATTCATTAAACGTTTAGGATGTCACAGTAAGTGTAAAATAATGCGCAACTATGTTGGAGCGTGCACAACTCTTGCCTATGGGCATCCAGACATCCCAAAAGATCCATTGAAGTTGTGCCAACCGTCACTAAAAAGAGGAAGTGATGTGTCGTGGATGATGATTCTAATGTAAACATGGATTTAACTTGGAATAGACGTAACCCTCGGGGGGGAAGCCGTCTTTGGCGAGTGTACTCGCGTGAATGACGAAAGTAAATCCACGTCCTCAGGTTTTATTCCCTAAAGGTTCCCAGTACGCAAATGTTCCTATGTAACCATGCTACTATGTATCCATGTAATGAATAAACATATATAAACTTGAATATGTATGTTTCATTGTCCACAGTCATACGGATTGATAATACGTCAACGTAAATCCCTGTAACCGATCCTAATATGATGATGGAAATTCAATTATTAAAATATTCCTATGTAACCAAGCAATAAATAAATCATAATAAAATTGAACATGTTTCATTGTCCACAGACATACGGATTGCAACCGTATGTCTGTGGACATACGGTCTGTGGACATGTGCAACCACTCCTAATATGATGAAAATTTATTGATAAAAATGTTCCTATATAACAGGTATCCATCATAGTAAATCGGTCTACTTATACAAATAATTGTAAACGCAATTAGCTTTTGCCTAAGGGACTCTCTAACTCCTCTTAAACATTGAAGTAAGGTCATACAACAAATATACAATAAACTAACAACAAAATCAAGTTTGTTACAAATCGAATCTTCTATATCTATAATATCCATGCCAAACAATGTACCAGGATGATACAAATAATATAAATAAAACATTAAAAATATACAACATTTACCTAAATTATATATGAAATAATGTTTTACATTGCAGATACAAGCGTAATATATCTTAATATTCCTATAACTGTATAAAAAAAACAATACCTTGCATCGAAGAATTAAGTTGTACAGAGAATATACAAAACTGAATTAAACATACTAAAACGGTCAAGTTATAATAAAATAACACGATGAATTCTCTACCATACCTAAAACATACATCAAAAAACCATGATGTACGAGAAAAACCTAGCATGTAACCTACCAATCAACTAACGTGAATAAGATGCCAAGACATGCGAGCAACATACACTGAAACCTATAGTAAATGATGTGGAGTACTTCTACACGAACACGCTATAGTATATACGAATCTGATAAAAATTATTCTCCAACTCAGTCACAAACAGGGTTAATTTGAATCTTCTTTACCTAAAGTAACCATGGCTTAATCGTATCAGAATGTCATATATGTACATAAAAATACTAAAAAGATGCAATAACAGACCAAATGTGCCTGAAATATTGTGCTACATGGAAGATGCAAACCTAAAATATCCTGAAAAATTCTATAACTGTATGAGCTAACTATTCAAAATCACGTAAACAATACAAATTCAACATAAATCAACCGATCATTACCAGGTATACATAACACAATGTAACAATTTACAATATATCCATATCGTTAAGCTACTCTCGCTATAGGGTACCCAACCGACAATCGCTGAACAAAAAATCGAGATAAGACTACCCGAACAGTCTACATACGCTTGATAACGAATCATTTGCTACATGGTAACACCGATATATCTGATTCAAAACTGGGTAATGCGTTATGGGGTAGATAGATTCTCGTAACGAAGCTACTGCATCCTAATAAATTTATAGATCAACCCGTCAATTACCAAACTATTATACCATACTATTCCTTTATATATTTTTAACATATGAAATAAATAGATGGAAAACACAAAGCCTTGCCTAAATTCAATATCAGGCTGGTACCAAACAGGGCCGATCGCACACTAAGGCTGCAAATCGAGTTATAAAACATTCCTACCACACTATTCCTATAAACGGTACTTAGAATATATATACTGATAAACGAACATAACACACACAATACCCCAATCCAATCGCTAAGAACCCACCAACCAACCTCAGAAGGAGTAAAATATACCCCAGATAGATACGAATACAAATATAAATATACAAAAAAAAAATAGAATCATCAAACCAGTCATAAATATATAATGATGCAAACACTCAAACATAGCAAACATGCCAAGGGAATTACTTATAAGACAAAGAACAAATATGAGCAGTCTTACCTGACGAACATTCCAGAAGAGTACTGAATATTTTTCAAGGGGCCCCCTACTGCACCCCACCCCTCCAGAAATGTGTTATTACAATATTCGTACCAGCAACGAAAACATATATATGAATAATGGTAAGGAAGTAAATATGCCCCAATACAGACATCTTAAGGAAGAAAATTACATAAATACAATGAACAATACTAATTCATATAAATTAAAATGTCCAAAACATATAACCTTCTCAATATATATCCGAAAGCCGTCCGTCCGTTTAAAGCTGGCATGCTGCTGCATGAATGTTGTTTATGGTATCAAAGTATGTTTATGTTTATCTGGTTATGGATGTCTCTGTATTGTTCCTGTCTAATTTTAGCTTTTGTCTGGTAATTGACACAATTGGCAGCGGATTTTTTGTAGCGTCGAACTCAAGTAACATACTGTAACACTTTGGTCGAAGCTGATAAGATATATATATATATATGTATGAATATATCTGCGATACCCTAGGTAACAGATTACAATTTCAATTGCAGAAAATTTATCGCATTTTCAATGCAGGGCAGGGGGCGTTGTATTGCGATTCAATGCAAGCCATGTTGCATATCTGCATATTTCATTGCTGGGCATTCGAGTAAAATTTAGGATATTGCAAGCAAACATTTATAAGCTATATTTTATTGATGATACATTTTTTAGCACAAATATATATATAAGGGAATTTCCTGGGGTAACATCTATAAGCGAACATAAATATTCACTCCGAAAATCGATCGGAGCAGCTGTACAAAACATAAATAATGATTTCGACTTCCCTCTCTGGCCTTACCTTGACCGGCGGTATCAGAGGTACTCGACGGCTTCTTTATCGATGATGAACAATATTTTTCTCAACTGGAGGTGTCAGCTCATCATATTGGTGTAGTATTTATCATCTGTGTGTGTTTTTTTCTCTGGTGTATTGGGTTCTGAACTGCTGCCCTTAGTAAACATTTTAGATAGACGGATACCTTCGGGAGTATTGTATGCATCGCTTCAAAACCTACCATTGTAACCAAAACTTTGTTTCTAGACTTCAGCGAACTTTTTATCGACGCTATTTTTTTCAGTATACTGTAGTTACATGTTTATGACATCAAATCGTTTCAGGTTTTATCTTACTGTCGCCGACATCCCCATTCACTATATTCCCGCAGATATACGAAATACACATAGTTCTCCTAGCACTCAATCGTTTGCGACATGATTCTCTCTTCATGTTCCATTTCCAACAATTTTGAAACAAAGTCAGCTATACATTTCCTTTTTTTGTACATTTTTACACTCCTTATCCTTGATACCGTTTCATTACTCCTCTTGATAATTCGGTTCGTTTCAAGTTTATCAGGTTTTTCTTCACGTAAGGTTTCCTTGATATCACTACCCATATTTTCAGTATTTTCCATATTGTCTAAGGCTTGGGTCTTCTCCCCCATTTCGATTTAGCCATCTTCACCCAATCTTCATACATACTGCGTTTGAGTGTTAGTGGCACCGCTCGCACCCTGTTGATCACTTTCCATTTCGTTCTTTTGGAAAGTCAGGTCCGGTTTATTATGTTCTATCGATCCGCACTTTGCATCCCTACGGCTTGTGTTTTCTCGTTTTAATAATTTTAATAATTTAATTTTATCTCCGCAGTGCAAATAACACATACCCCCGTGTTATTCTTTCTGTTAAAATATTTCCATATCAATCTTGGCGACATCCTTACACAACGAAAGCAGACCGTTTACTGAATGAGAACAAATTCAACTCCTATTTATATTTCCTTTAATAGGCATGTAGCCTTTTAGAGTCAAGACCGGTACCATGTAGCCATATACAGGATCGATGCCAGCACCGTTGCCGACACCATGTAGTCATTTTTAGGGTCGGTACCGGTACAATGTAGACACACATTTGTGCAAAAAGGGTTGATATTCACCGCCGGATACGTTTATACCTAACCTATCCAAATAAACCAATACTTATATATTTGAATTCAAGTTTGATGGTTATGTATGATATTTAGTCATTATTTTTATGCGCTATACATATCAAACCCCTCCACATGGCTCCATTTTACGTTTTTTTTAATATCACACACCAGATACACACATCCACGCTCTGTACGCACATGCAGGGCCGGTCACGGTATAATGACGACGCATACAGGGGGGGTCGATACCGGCACAATGTAGACACAACATACACTCATTTGTATGCATATACAAGGTCGGATAACATTTGTAGCTTTTTATCTCTGATCTATGATTTTTCCATTAGAACAAAGTCCCTTGCTTTTGTTACAAGATATTTAATATGTATCAGCTTCACGTCATGGTAGGTTAAAAGAACTATCATCTTAACATAACATAACCTTTTCCAACCAAGAATTATGTATTACCGGTCTACTTTTCATGCTAACATACGATATTTATTCATCGATTGATGATATATCCATATCCATCCTCTCCACTTGGCTCTACATTTTGATCCATCCTTTTCAGTTTTGATACACACTTCCATTCTTGATCTAGCAAATTTCATCCATTTTCATATGCAAAAAACATCGTTTGTTTTGACTATTATAACTATTTTCATATAATTTTTGATTTTTTACATGTTAATCACACCCATCAATGTCTAACATAACCTAACCTAACAAAATCAAACATAACCTATGGTATTCAGTCATTGGTATATAAATATGAAGCCCTCCACTCTACTCTAAAAATCACTTTACCATATAATTTATTTATGTCGTTGTCACTTTCGACCCATATTAGTTAGCAGAGAGACCCCATTTCAAACTCAGATGGATTGATTGTTTCAAGTATTTCATATTTGTATCCAGTTTCATACAAATGGACACAAGGTCTCACACTATGTTTTATTATTTTATTTCAATATCTCCTGGCACTACAACCTTTGACGACTTGCACGTCAGATTTACATTTTCTTTCCTATAATTTTCATATTCATGACGATCACTTTGTTTCAGATGTCGTCACGCATTACTGGTGAATTTATATTTATTCATTTTTATTTCCTTTTGTCGAAGATTACAGACCCCATCACCCCATTACTTTCGAACAAACGGTGACTCAAGCTAAACCCCATCCTTCCACAACAGAATCACAACGTTGACAGCAAGATCTGATTGAACCCTGATTTATATCCCACCAATCTGTAACACATCTAAATAATTTACCCCGAGATAGGTTTATGGCATTGTTTCCCGCCTTGAACCATATTCTTCGACCGATTTCGACAATTCAATGTTACCTACGACTGACACGATGTTTGCAATTCGTTGCTTAACCTTTGAGTTTTAGGATACTATAAACATTTCATTGCGGATGATGTACGAACGATCCTTATTTATGTCGACAAGCATTTGCTTGAATATGATATACTTCTCCATCATCATACATATGTTCTGTAAGCGGTGGCGGAGTAGTTTGACTCTTCGA
>SDVV010039955.1:0-10580 GCA_016164225.1 Gammarus roeselii | reverse complement strand
CTCGCCACCTCCACATTCATGTCTCTCCTTCCCAACGCCTGCTTCAGACCATCCATCCACCCAAACTTCGGTCTACCTCTAGGCCTGCGACCACTCGCCTCCGCATTCATCACCCTTTTCACCAATCTCCCTTCATCCATCCTCTCCATGTGCCCGAACTATCTCAGTACACGCGAATCCACTCTGTTCTCCAACTTTTTCACCATCCCTGTTCTGATTCGAACCACGTCGTTGGTGATCCGGTCTCTCAGCGTTACTCCAGCCATGCTCCTCAAACACTTCCTCTCGAAAACATTCAACCTTCTTCTCTCCTCTGCTCTCACCCCCCAAGCCTCCGCTCCGTATAGTACAGTTGGGACTACAACACCCTCATACAGCCCTCTCTTTGCTTCCAACCCCAACGTCCTACAGCTCATTACACTCTTCAGTGCACCCAACACTTTACATCCCTCCTTCACTCGCGCCTTCACTTCAGTTTCCACTAGTTCAGTTTTCTCCACATGGGAGCCCAGGTTTTCTCCACATGGGAGCCCAGGTACTTAAAACAACAATGATGCTAGTTATTCAATTATACAAAAATCTGAAACCAAAAAGAAGGAAGTTGTCGAGCAGCAAGTTTGACTTTAGTGAAAGGAAGCTACATCTTTGCACTGAAATGGCTTACATTGCAGTCGGCGTGTGATAGTGCCTGCCGCACGTAGAAGGGGTTGGTGACAAGGCAGTCGGCGTAGTAGAGACGCGACCAGTCCCAGTACGGCAACAACTAGAGGTGGAAGATAATAGATAAGATATTACTACTGCAGATCGTAGACTCACGTGCATGTAGGGGTTAAAAAGTAGAAACGAGAAGGGGATAAGGGTCCAATGTTGGAGATAGATGGATCAAATACAATGGATTCGTGAACGAGGGTGATAGCTGCACTTGTCTTCACCAGTAGCTGGATTAACTACGAAAAGAAGTGGTCATTTACATAACTGCTCATTGTGTACTAGACACCTGCACTGTCACTTCTCACCAACAGCTGAACTGTCGACATTAACCAACAACGATGCAGTGACGGCGTCTGGGGCCCCGGCTCCAGCGAAAGTCCCTCCACACCTTGTTTCATATCCTCGCCGTGTACGCCGTCTCTGCGGTGTTGACATGGACGTAGCCTATGCGCTGCCTGGACCTCAGGTCCACCGACACTTCCAAGACACTAGAGCCAAAATATATACGCAACACATTTTCTTTGCATGGACAAGTGAACAATCCCCAAATGATTTCTGCTACAAAATATATGTGGCTATTCCTGCACGCGTCTAGTTGGTGCATTGCAGTGTGGCTGAGGGATATGAACAGGCTACAAGTAACGATGTTCTGGTGTACACAGTAAACGTTATAACCACACTGGTGGCCATTTGTTAACAGCCACACAACCCACATAGGTTATTCAGATATTATCAATAACACTCCCGCACTAAATGGTTATGTGGTCTCGTGGAGATTACAAGAGTATGAGAGAGGTTTAAACAGATGTTGACTAACATTATGAGTTCCTCTATGGCATTGTAGAGGAGAATTATAGTCTGTTTCAGTCAATCGTCCTTTCACTTGTCGACAGCTTTGTTCAGACTCGAAACTCAGCTTCGTGGCTGGGCTGGTTGCGGGGCCCTCCTAGGGAGCTGATGATCAGTAGATCACGGGCTTGGGCGCAATACAAGCTTTTGAGGGGGAGGCTCGGTAGGCAGCATGGGGAGGTGTTGGCGTCTTTGTGGAGATTTAGCAGGCTCAATTTTGAGTACATAAATTTTTCACGCCAGAGCCTGTATGCACAGAAAGTAGCAGACAACTTCTCCGTTGCTCCCAAGCTGTTTCACTCTTACATCAAAAGAAGAAAGAAGGGCTGCCCTTCTGTTGGTTCTCTGAAGCTCCCATCTGGGGAGGTAGTTGCTTGTCGGAGAGACATGAGTCAGGTGCTATTGGATTCTTTTTCATCTTTTTTTGTTGGTGCTGATCCGGTAGGACCTTCCCCACATCAGTTTTTTCCTGAGAAATTTGGAGAGATTTGAGATGTGTGTGTATTCCTGGAGGATTGTTGGACTAGATTCCTAGTTTTCTGATTGGGAGGCGAATGTGTGTTTCTGTGGGGGGAGTTGTCAGCGAATTCCGGGAGGTGACAAGTGGGGTGCCCCAGGAGTCCGTGCTGGGTCCGCTTTTGTTTCTGCTATATGTCAATCATGTTGCAGCAGGTGTGGTTTGTGAGTGGAAGGCTTTTGCTGACTTCAAACTTTATTTTAGTTTCCCACGGGAAGTACAAGCAGTTCGCCTGGGTGTGCCTTCTTTGCAGAGAGACCTGAATTTGGTTCAGTCTGTGTCGCTGTCATGGAATCTCTTGTTGAATATCAACACTAGTGTCTATATGCGTTTCTACAGGGGTCGTCTTGAATTAGAGCAGCTTGGTGATGTAATTGCTTATAATTTGAATGGTGTGGCAATCGAGCCTGTCGATTCCTGCACGGACTTGGGAGTGCTTGTTGACTCAAGGCTGCGGTTTCATCTCCATGTGAGTAGTACTGTAAGAAAAGCTTCCACACTCGCGACCAGTCTGCTCGCTCTACTGTCAATAGGAGTTCTGTCTTCATGATGCCTCCTTGTTTGTTGCACATATAAGACCCATTTTGGACTACTGCTCATGTGTGTGGAATGTGGGATATTTGAGAAATCTGAGACTGTTAGAGTCAAAGCAGAGACGGTGGACCAGGGAGATTGATGGGCTGGGTGGTGTGGAATATGGTGAGCAGCTCAGAGCTTTGCAGTTGCTTTCTATGAAGGGGAGGTTGTCGCGTTTGGATCTGGTGAATTGTTGGAAAATTTGTCATTGTTCTGTAGATTCAGGTTTGTCTGCCCTGTTTGAGAGAGCTCCAGATATTGGTAAGAGTGGGCATTCATTCAAGCTGGTGGTTCCTCGATGTCAGACGGACTATAAACGCAGATTCTTTTATTCTCGCTACGTGCAAGTTTGGAACCGACTGCCTGCTGATGTGGTTTAGTGTGATTCCCTTTGTGGCTGCAAGAGGGCCTTGACTGAGGAGTTGGGGAGGTGTTGTATGAATTTTGCTGAACCCAATGGAGATTTGATTTTGAGTTTTTGTTTGTGTTTCTGACAGTCGAGTGCAATCGTTTACTGACTTCAGTGTTATTTTTTTCTTGACCTATTAAGCGCATTCCGACCAGTGTCCTGCAGCAGTTTTTGCATCGTGTTGTTCTTTTTGATTGCTGGCGCGCCAAAGTATACTGCCTCGCATGCTTGCATTGCCCTGTTGGTGGGGCTGTTGGGGGTTGCAAAGGTGAGATACAAATGTCAAATACACTCCTAAACTGGGAACTTATTCTGTCTTCTCACCTCCCCTGATCACAACACGCAGATGTCGGTGGGTATCGAATTATTCGGGCGGTGCGATAGCTCCGTTTCCACCACCGCAGGTGAAAACCGGGGCGGAGCAACAACAACCAGCAGCGTCAGTCCTCTATTGATACTAACCTCACACCAGCCGCTACACTTTTATCACTCGCCAGCAGAGGCAGTGATCAGACTAGCCCCTTGGTTGAGGTTACCCCTTAACAGCGGTACAGTTGCTTCTCAGCCGGTAGCTGTCGCTTCTCACCAGCAGCAGTTACTACTCAAAAGAGGCAGCAGTCACCATGCTCCAGCACCAGTCACACCTCCCCAGCAACTACAGTCACCACTCACTAGCTGCAGCAGTCACCACTCACTAGCTGCAGCAGTCACCACTAACCAGCTGCAGCAGTCACCACTAACCAGCTGCAGCAGTCACCACAAACTAGCTGTTGCAGTCACCACTAGCTAGCTGTAGCAGTCACCACTCACCAGTAGCTGTATATGCCGGCATGCCATCAGAAGAATTTTGGTGAGTGGAGCTACCTGGGGGGTTGAGAGAGTTATATGAAATGAAATGTATTATCAAATTGTGGAATAAATTAAAAAACTTCCTAATAATATTGTCAAGATATGCAGCCCATTTATTTGCATATTAGCTAACTAAATAAAATCTGACTGGTTCTGCATTGTTTCATTTCCAAAAATTTCAATACATATTAGAGATGTATTGATACCCATAAGTCAACAAATATCAATACTGATAGCTAATTGATTTCAAGTCAATTAGAAACTCTGATACTCTAAAATGGCCAACATGGTACTTCTAGTAGCAATATTATTGGATCAAATTTGTTACCATATAGCTAGCTACCTTTCTACACATTTCGAAGGACTTTTAAATAAGTAACTTATTTTAACTTTCAATAACTCAGTTTGTATTATGAATCCCTCAATTCAAATTCAAAATAATTCAACTTACAATAAAAATTATTCAATTTATATCAAGATAATGCAATTTTAACATTAAATTATTCTACTTTGAATAAACATATTTTGAAATTAGATTGTCACTGATTGATGAAACCCAACATGGAGAGTCTCTATAGCTACATGGTGAACCATGTTCTGATAGTCAACACATCCTCCTCCAAAGTGATGTCATTGTTTGGAACATATGCAATGTGTGATCAGTGTATCATGCTTGGCCCATCCTAACTGCTCAATTGGCAGCAGAACTTAGCAATAAATTATAAATTTATCATTCCAAGGATTGGAGACTAGAATTCAAGTTTCTGCTGGAGCATCAGTGTGAATGTTCTTTAAAATTTATTGGTTATTGAGTAATCTCCTTTTAATGGTGATTTATGGATCACATAGCTAATAGATATAGATAGTAATTTATAGAGATTAATAAAAATGAACACCAATTCTCATCTAAAATTGAGTCTATTGAAACAAAAATGTTCATTTAATAACTATCATTAATAATATGACCTTATAGCTATATTGGTCGTCTACAGGTGCAGAATGAGCACCTAATACAATAAAGATTTAAGTTGAAAATTACAGCTCATTGAATGTCAAAAATCAGATGCCAATAGCTCATTAGGAAGGTAAATGCTCCCATTCACAGATTATTGAACTAGTTTTGGATAATTGTGCCACTTGACAGTTAATAGGCAAGAGAAACAAGACGAAATAATGCCGGTGATATTCAAATTACCAAATAACTATAAAAATATGAGTGAAACTATTCATCCTAAATGATGAAGAGTAGAAAAGATAAAATCTAATACAAACAAATTGATACAATTTTAATACAGTAGTAGAAACCTCTCATTAGGTATTGAAGGCGAGAGAAGTAATTTAATTCCATGAAGAAATATTGACTGCACAAGGTTCTACTCATGTATGGGAGCATGTTCTACTTCATATGTTTTTACAGGGTTAAATAAATAGCTAGTAGTTAAACAGTGTGATTGGTTCAGTTTAGAATACAGTCTACTTTGTTAGTGAGGCCTATCAATTTCTTTCAACTTTATAACCAATACTGGATGACATGAAAGTGTGATGTGTGAAGAAGGCTCGAAAATAGTAGCAAAGCGAGGACATTTCTGCACACAAAAAAGGCTCAAAAATTAAGCTATGTTAAGAGATCTGGCAATAAATATTGAATGTTCTTTTGCATTGATAATATTTCCAACTACATAAATTATGATATTGGTACACTTCCAAACATTTGGTGTAATCTGCTCAGTTTTGATATTGTATTCCTGATCACTCACAATTTGGCTACAAAATATCTCCACCATCTTCCTTGATTGTAACTATCTCTATCAATCATGAACTAATCGTTTTAAATCTCAATTGAAACAACTTCTCTTCAATCACTCAATATCTTATTTATTTATACCTATTCTGAAATTAATTGAACAAATAGCTACAGACTTAGACCTGTAGCACTAGAGGGTCCGGTCCAGACAGGGCCCTGCAACACACACTTAGGGTCGAAGTAAAGTCCCAGATAAGTGTCAGCAGCATGGCTGAACTTTTTTCACCGTTTTACCCAGCTGCGTCAAAATTATCATGCCCTGCCCAACCCACGTCTATCATATCTCACAATGAGACGAAACGGCAGCACAGCGCATCAGGGCCGCATCAAAACTCATCGATTATTACTCATTCTTCACTCATATCCATTGCATGCTCTCTAGCTACCTGCCCACTGAAATCTCTCCTACATAAAGGCTGTGCCATCCATCCACCCAAACATGGTCTTCCTCTAAGCCTGGTAATACGCTTCAACCATCCGTCTTCCCCATGGGTCTGAGCTACCTCAGATCATGGATTTTTACTGTCTTCTAACTTCTTCACCAGCCCCCCTTTATTTTGAACATCATTATTGATCTCAACCCTCAGCATCACTCAGGCCATACCCCTCAAACATTTAACTGGAAAATATTCAACCTTCTTCCCTCCCATGCTTTTGCTCTGTCTCAGCTCCGTTGAGCACAGTTGAGACAGCAACTCCTCTCAGAATCCTCTTGTTGCTTCTATACACATACACTCTTCAGTGCACCCAACATGTTACGCCCTTTCTTCACTCTAGATTTCCACTAGTCCAGTCTTCTCCCCACAAGATTAGATTAGAGTGACGAGGCTTTCTAGCGCGCTGGAGTCATGTCAAACCAGCAAACAGTGCTGCATCACGTTAGTCTTTGTTTTTCTTCTTTTTCATTGTTCGAGTTAAGGTATACTACTGCGCAAAGGCAAAGTTCTTTGCGCGGCGAACGTCTATGGTATGTACGGGTGCCACAGGAGGTACAGGAACTCTTAAGGTGCTGAAGCCATATGGTCTCAGCACTCCCCGGATGGCAGTAAGGAGGAATAACACACTACCTACCCTGCTTCAGAGCCCCAAGGATCCGCAGTAGTCCTTAAGGTGCGGGCTACGCGCTCCAACACCTGATGAGGGGGAAGATGAAGAAGAGACAGAAAACGGGGATCCCATGCATGAGATCTACACTAGGTGTAGGGAATTTCACGCATGAGAACAGCAAGAATGGAAAGAAGAAGAAGGAATAGTTGTAGAAAAAGGCTGCATGGAAGAAAGAGAGCAAATTTGGCTGTTATTTGCCACCCAAAAGGAGAATAGTTAGAACCGGTGTGTGAATGTTTGAGTGTGTGTGCGTGTCTGTGTGTGTGCATGTGTATGTGTGAGCGTGTTTGTGTGCAGCGACTATTAGGAAAGTTGTTAAGAAGGAGTCTGAGACAGGTTTAAGGAAATTTGAACCAAACTTAAGATGCAAATGAGGTAAATAAAAAGTCAAACAAATCAGGATGGGGAAGAAAAGGAGAGATAGTAAAGGGTGAAGAAGAAGGGAGTCTGAAGGGAAATAAGGGCGTTCACCCCCCCGGTTGGGAGGTGACTCCGTGCGGCCCGTGAACCTAACATGCCTAGGGGGGGGTCTCCCCACGAGAGCCCAAGTGCATAAAATACTGAATTTACTCCAATAACTCTCCATTTAGGGTTGCACTGATACCACATGCAATCTTCATTCCGCCTTGCTTCCTACTCTTCCACATGCTCTGCTGCTAACAAAGAAGCTCAGCACCACTCCTAACAAATAGCTGTCCCCTGCAAACATATACGAACCCCATATACAATGCCTCCCTGTCAACCCTATCATAGCCATGTAGCATTTTCCAGATCCACAAATACTCAGAATCCATTCTTCCCGTTGCATGGTAGCTACTTCTCACAGACTTGTCTCACTGCAATAATCTTATCTGCACACTGCCAACCACTCCCAAAGTCATATTGTTCATTGCCTTTTGCTCAATCCGTAGTGTCTTTAATACACTTGATTAGCACTCTCATACTATGTACCAACCACACACAACAAACCGTAACTCTGAGTTGCTGCATTTTTTTTGCCAATATTTAGCGGAACAATGCAAACCCTAACACTCAATCAGGCTTATGCATGACATAAAACTCAGACTTAGTAGCCTCACCAGTTACCACCTATTTGAATACCATTACTAAAGCCCTCTTGCAGCACTCAGCCCTCTAAGACAGGGGGCTTCCCCTGCTGTCATCACTTAACTGCCTCCTGCACCTCTTTCTTAACAATACCCGCACCAATTCTTGCTTCTGAAACCAGAGTTTGTGCATCACTATCCAGAGAAATAATGTCAGCCTCTCTGACATATGGGCAATTCCACAAAGCTGTCAACTTTTCCTAAAAAAAAAAAATGATGGTAGAGTAGCATGGAAAGAAGAGGAATTTTATCAGCTTTCCAAATATATGTGTGTGTATATAAATTGGAATTAAGTAGCTATAATGAAATTTTGTATATATTATGTTGGTTTCTCAGTGTGATTCTCAATGTCAACCATTACAAGTTAACACCTTCAGGTGTGCTGGTTTATGGTTCCAGCATTCAAACATCCCTTGGGCTAGACATGCAATTCATGCTGGCTCATGGGTGGGGAAGTGCTACCCAAATTTCTGTAGATTTTATAGAACTACAGCTTTATTCAAAATTTCCCAAGTTTTCTTAAACATAGTATGGAAACCAGCATCAACTATAGAGAGAAAGTGCTGTTGTACCATATTCAAGAAAACTAGTAAAATTTTGAATGAAGACGTAGTTCTATGAATTCTACAGAATTTTGGGCAGCACTTCCCCACCCATGAGCCAGCATGAATCTCATGTTAAGCCATTAAGAATGACATTGAGAATCACACTGAAAAACCAACATACTATGTACAACATTTCATTATACCTAATTCAGATTTGTATACACATAAATTGCATCCATCATATTTGAAACATTATTATAGTTTGAATATATAATAACACAGCATTGAATTTTTCACAATTATTCTAAATTATGAGCACCTCAGCATCTTCAACTAACTTGGGTCCATACGCCTTGCTGACCGAATGACTCCGGCCAACCCCCGCCCGCCCCTGAAATGTTGTGTGCAAACTTCCGTAGTCCCAAAAAAATCTCCGTTTAGGCCACATAGTATTTACCAACTAGAATACTGGTGATACCAATTACCGGACATAAACTACTGTTTGCATACATCTGTGTTCTCTCTATAGCCAGAAAATACATTTTATAGGCTTTTTACTAGTAAAACTTTGAAGAGTTACTCACGTGACAAAATTTTTGTTGCATGCGTAACGACACAATAAAATTATTTATTCAGTTACGATATGTATAAATTTGTTGAACAACAGACTAAAATGTACCTTGAGATGTCCTTTATAAGATAAAACTAACTAAAGTTTCACGTCTTTGCACAATTTACAGAGTCTTGCGTTGGCGCAAGCCTACTGCAAGTGGAGGTGGCTTTCAAGTTTCGTGCCTGACGACACATTTGAAGTCGAGTAACTGATGTAGTTTTGGTGGCATTTTAAGAACACGGACATGGTAAGGAATCCCCAAGATAGTACTGCCACGTTGGTCTTATGCACATTTTCTATATCCTCAATGGTCAGTGTGCTATTCCAATAAATAATGCTAAATTTCTGTCCAAACTTTATGTGCGTAACGCTGGAATTGCCCATCTTCAATATTCAACAACACCTCAAAATACTCAGTCCACCTCTTCCATACATCACCACATCTTCACCACATCTTCATTAATCAACAACACCTCAAAATACTCAGCCCACCTCTTCCATACATCACCAATGTCCAACCACAACCACTTGTTTGCAACTTCCACCACCTCCTTTCCCAGCTTCTGCTTCCTCACCCTTTCCGTTCTTTCAAGAACATTTCAAAATTCATGTACATCCACTAACCCCACCTAGCATCAGCATCCCTCTTTGCTCTCTTCACCACACACTGCAGCTCTTTTCTCTTCCCTCTATAGTGGTCATAGGCTGTACCTGACCATTGATGCTTCACAGCCCATGGGGATGACTCCTGAGTCAGTTAGCTCTCAAAACAGTGTTATTTCACAGCCCACAAGGTTGCTCATCCCCCTGAGTAAGCTAACACCCCAACCTGCATCAGTCCACAACACAGATCATGAGGTTGCCTATCACTCCCAGTCAGCTAACTTCAGACCTGTGCAAGTCCATAGCCCAAGATAGACAGCACAAAGCAAGCAATGAGCATGGTCTCAATGCAACGTCGGCGTGGTTGAGGAATGGGCAGAGGACTGGCAGGGACGGTGGCATCAGATTGCCGGGGCCCCTCCACGGCAGTGACAAAGGGATGCAACACCCGCTGCAGCTCGGCACCAGACACCTGACGTGAGGAAGGCACTCTGTGAGAGGACTGCCAAGGCTGGTAGTCAGGGATGGAGATGACACAAACACCATCAATGCTCTTCACAACCAGTCATCATGGATATTTTCTTAACTTTGTGGCCTCAAGACTGCTCAACACACCAGCAAAGCCTTAGTGCAGAGCAGGACAGGAGGCACACATGATTCAGCACACCAGAATCCTGGGTGACAGACAAAATAATGAAGGGACAATCTGGAAAGTGGCATCACGCAATTGAATATACAGCTATTACCATGACACAATTTACACAATGGTTAAATAATTTCATTCAAATAACCAAAGCATCTCATATAAGAAAAAAGACTCACAGTAATAATGTGAGTTACCTTGTTAGTTAACTACTTCATTGTTATTTTAAAATATATATATATATATAC
>SDVV010039954.1:0-10580 GCA_016164225.1 Gammarus roeselii | reverse complement strand
ATGAAGATCAGAATATCTAAATGCTTAGCCCCGTCATTGACGCTGGTACGAATAAATGTTTTGTAAAGTAGGCGAACGGCAGCCCACTCAACCTTCGGGCGACAGGACATGGGAGCACGTGAGAGTAACCCGAGCATTATAAATTCAAACCACTAACCCCAGTTTACCTGATCCAGCCAAACAAAAAACACTGCAACACATACGTCCAACACGCGACACCAAAAATAAACCAAACAGAACACATCAATGCCACAACTTGAATCATTGCTTTTTCGATGAAACGTGAAATGCATTGTGTGCGACGTGTAAATATTAGAATGGTTCGCATCCAAGTTCAATTTATCGAATACAATAATATTAGAGGTGTAAATACATAATTTATAAGATGTGTGAGGCACAACCTGTCACCTGCGTGGGATTATTACTATGTCCATATCAATGTGTACGGCAATTAGTCTATAAGTCATGTCTCCCGCATTGTTCCCTTACGCTTTGTTCCCTTTTTACGTATGTTAGTTCAACGGTACCTTAAACCAACATACGATGAAAGGAGCAAAATAGTACAATAAAACCAGTAGACAGTTTCTATCCCATCTTTCCGTGGCCCCCTGTCAAACAGTCAAAATGTTGTGAAGATCGGTCCAGCGAATTGTCAAGCAGCATGGTCGTACGCCTTAAGCAAAACATCAATAGTCAATAAAAAAAATTGCATATAGCATTCTCAGTAATATCAATCATGCAACCATGTTGCCAACACTTGGATCGAGTTTTTTTCCACAATTGATCTAACCGCGCAACACATGACATAACTTTTTATGTTGCAAGCAGTCTGCAAGCTCAAAAAATTGTTTTTTCTCGACATAAAAATGACATTCAATACACACCCTATCATCTAACACAATATATTTCACGAAATAAAGCAGTCATGCCTAAAAGCACTCTGCAGTCCGCTCACTCACGTTGAACCGACCACCTATAGCAAACGACGCAAATGATGGATAACCAACTTGGGACCTCAGGGCCCCGCGATCAGCAAAACGGCTGACATCGAGGACGATGTCATATCAATAAGCAGGAGAGGTGTTATAACAATCGTCATTACGCTTCATTTCTTCCCTAGATTGTGCTGCTTATTAATTTCATTGCCTGCCCACATGTGTGTTTGCATCTCCAACCCCTTGGAGGAGTCCACTGACAGATTGATTAAAGACATCGTTGCCACTGGCAACTAGGCTGTAATTTTGTGTTACCTGATTCATACTTTAGCGTGATTTGAGGAATAATGGAATATCCTTCTCGCGTAAATTCACACACGGCTTGTTTAATTAAAGACAGGCTATATTGAGATAGTATCTTTCTAACGAAAATGAAACACTCATGCGTAGATATTTAACCGTGAACTGGCGACTGCCCTCCTCTATCGAACATTTTTGCATTCAACAACCATACGGTATATTTATTTTGAGTTAGAAGATATTGATTGTGTTCTGTGTACCGATCACCATGTTCATATGAATTTATAGACTTGTACGAGACTTATTGTGGCTGTAGGTATCATTTGAGTTGAGGTTCAGAAGCACAAATGCTCTCCTGTTGCTCGAATTTGGGGCTGGCCTAGCCTGGCTTGTGCCAGGCGTGCGTTAACGTTCGCCTGCCGAGTATTCAAACGAGGGTAAAATGACCTCCAGCTCAGTTAGTAGAAAACCTTGGTACCACGAACATCTGATGGGAGAAAGTAAGCATCGTACGATTCTGATTCGAATGTGTACATTTTGTGTAATATCACTACCGTTATATTCCATAGGCGTTTGTTCAGTGTGTATATGTCTCGTTTTTGCATCTTCCTGCAGGGTGGGCTCTACACTCCTCTGTTCGCTCTGTTCTGTTCTCTGTTCACTTTGCATTCCTTTGTGAACTGTACTCAACTCCATTGTACGTAAATATCCACCTACATAACTTAACGATGTTCTCATACCGTCTCTTGTTATGGTGTCATTATTCATGCTCGTTTGAGAAGTACCCTGTTTACATGTTATTGTTTATTTATTCAAAATAATATGATGAAAATATCTTGTAATCATTACAACCTTGCTCCACATTTAACGCATCAAGCAACCTTTAAAATTGAAGTATATAACACTTGTACCAAATAAACCATATGTGTCCTATAATAATACTCTGCACTGACTACATTTTCTCTAAGCCCATTCTAAAAACAAATATCCCATACCAATATCTAGAAGCAACCTATATTACCAACTCTTACAAATCAAGTTTCCATATCCACACAGCAGACTACGTTAAATTCTGCCCCTGACAGCAAGTAAATCTAACCAATCCTATACTAATACCCTGCAATGAACGTGCAAAACCTAATTAATCCTATTTTAACAGCTGTAACCCTATACTAATGGTGTAAGCGATGGCGAATGCCCACCCAAGCTGTTCAAGTGGCAAGGTCATGGAGCCTGCCAAACCAGCAACAACTCTGCGCATGCCAACCCGGGTTTTGACCCCTGGGACCAGGCTCACTTGGGCTATAGACTGAACCCTGGCATCTCGGGCGTGCCACTCTCTGGCTGACACCCGTTACTGGCTTTTCCACCCTTGGGAAACCTCTCGGGCGTACCTCAGCACCCCTACAGGCTTCACTCCCTAAAATATAGCCACCCAGACCCTAGGTGTCTTCTGGGTTCAATTCAGGGTTGTTGACAAGCGCAGAATAGTGTCGGAATACAGGTCTCCACTACCAGGTCACATCACACACCTGGGCGGCACCCACCCCGGGACCGTATATAGCGGGGGATTCACCTTGGCGCTTCTCACCCTTTACACTGACTGGAGACGGCTTCTGAACAGCAGAAGGCTGACCAGATGTGGGGTTACAAGACAAGGAGACTGAAGATGAACCTGCAAACAACAGGCCACAAGTTGGCTATTAGATGTATACCTGAACATCCCCAGAACCCCAGCGCGGCCACCCCGTCTTTTCAAGGGCGGGAACACACAAGGGAGCCTCGCTCACAATGCTCTGCAATGTATTGATCCTATACTAACGGCTGGCAGTGAGTGTGTAAAAATGAATGTATACTATTACAATTGCATCATTCCTTTACTAATGCCTTGTAGTGAACGTTTAAACCAATCGAAATGCTTCACTTATAAAAACCATTATCATTATGAACTATTCAAATTATGCAGCCTATACCAACACCTATAACAAACATACATTACAAACCAAGACACAAGACTTACCTTTCCATACCTTCAAAATACCTGCATAAAATCTACAGAATACAAGTAGAAAACCCATACAAAACATACACAATGCCGTTCTAAACATAATCCCCCATGCGCTACACGCCCGACGCAACGATTCTAGCTGCAAATAAACCCTATCTTTACGTTAATGTGGGGATTTTGTCAGCCCAGCGCGAATAAGTCCATACCTTTAGGTTAATTTTTGGATTTTGTCACCCACCGTGAAAGAATTTATATATTTATATAAATTCTTGTATTCTGTCATGATTACAGCTACTAATGAGATAGATTAATATGTTCCGTTTCCGTTTCAATTGATTAATATTACCGTGGGTGTTTTCATTAAGTCTGGAGACTCAAGGGGAAACTGTTACCTTTTTAACCTATGGATGCAAACCCGACACACGAAAATGAGAATAATTTTCTCGCATGATGAAAATATATGAATTTCAGTTGAGTTATACTTTGTTGTTTTCAAAATGAAGTAGCTACATCATTTGTAATTGTTGAAAATATACCCATTGCATACATAATATTAGATTTATACGGCGTTGAGTACATTTTCTTATATTGTATGAAAATGAAAGCATCTACTAAGAGATGGTCTGTGGCTACACGTCTTGTGAACGGAAGTATAGCCTTTTCAGATAGCTTCTCCTCAAAAATGGTCTACGGCTACACTCCTTCGGAACGAGAGAGGTTTTCTCAAAAATTCAAAATAACGGATGTCTTCACGGTCGAGTAGCTAATGAACATTTGCCTTTTCTGTTTCATGAGATATGGATTTTTTGGTTACATACCATCGCAATTCTTCAGAAGTAAAGGTGCGTATGAGATGGTGGTAGAAACTTAGAAAAGTGTTTCACTATTCATGCGCTTGGCACTGTATCCCTATATCCGCTTACACTTATCAACATAGCAAGAAATCACTGAACGTGTAGTCGATGCGATGAATGAAAAAGAGTAGACCGAATTTAAGAATACGTGTATAATATATACTTTCTTCTGTGTTATCTTCTGTTGGCAGACCCCAGTGCGGTCACATCTGAGTTCGCATTCGTGACACTAGTTAGCGCTGCACTCCATCACCAATAGACCTACTCACAAACATACAAGGAACTGTTTGGACATAAATTATATTTGCGCATCAATATTTCTCTAAATAAGAGTATCATTCAGTAGGTTTTAGGCAATATTTATTTGACATCATAATTGGATGTAAAACAGAACGTGGTTCAAATCAGGTAGCGTAATAAACCTGTTCAGTTGACATTCATTACCGATTTTCACTGGGTCATTGGTTCAACTATAGAGTGGCTTACTTTCAACGGCAATTCAATAAGTAGTTACTCCACTTTACAGCTCAGCAAATTACACAGGGAAAATGTATCGTTAAATGCTGACTGAGATATCGAGCTATAGAAATAGCTATGCAGCTGCCTAGCCTACATTTTCCCACGGGTAGCGGAATTTTGATTACGAACTGAATTGACTGTTATAAAACCTAACTCATTGAAATTTCCCTATGCATCCATTCATATTTTCGGACCCCTATGGGAGAATTTTGATTTGATTTGAGCCTCATTTCCACAGGAGCCTCAACGTGAGTCATAATAGGCTCCCCTGTAGGGCGCGCCCTATGGGAGGAAGCTTCCCTCTTTCCTTAGCTACGCCCCTTGTGCATATGTCGTCGTGAATAAGGTTCTGATGTTGTCGTAGTTTGACCAGCAACAGACGAAGGATCTGGGAAACGACAGCTATTTATTCAGAATATCGCCACTGGTTGCTGAACTTGAAGATCAGGAATTGAAGGAGTCCAATGTCTTTGTATCAAACGTCGTATCACTAAAATTCTGACTGGTGTATCGCAATTTCAAAAGGACGAAGCATGATACGAAGTGGGTTTGAAGAAACACCCTATCTATTCGTATATACATTTTGTCGCGTCGAATCCTAATTCAGAGGGCTAAAATTGTATGATGTTTGTCGTCATAGTTAGTAAAATTCGTAATTTAGGCTACCTGACATCAGCTATGCATAGAAATGCAAGTGTTGATCTTGATCTTTCAACATCCAGTGATTTTAATCGGAAGAATGTTTGATGAAAAGAAAATGTGATCGAGATAAAAAACAATTAGCGGTAAAAGACTTTCTGATCTATACACAATTTTTTTTATTAGTTGTTCTAGAACAGTAAACAAATTAATTCAATAGAAAAACGTCTGCCATTTCCCCTAAAACACTATTCCAGTTGAGGAAACTCTCTGTTTAATTAAAACAACATATCATTTGATTTATTGTGTATTTACGTTACAGCAGGGTGTTACACTAGGGAGATAGGACGTTAAACCAAGGCATTACACTAGGGAGATAGGACGTTAAACCAAGGCGTTACAATGGGGAGACAGGATTAACGTTGACGTGTTGTGTGCCAACATCATTCTTAGCTGTATAATCATGCATATCTCACTTTGTATATTTTATATGCATACAAATATACATATTCACAATCGTATAATTAGGGTAGCAGCAACTTGTCCATTCGCGACTTCCATTTTGATGAAATCAGCATTCTAAGTTCTAGTAAAAGGAACCGACTACCAAGTCGTCATGCAATGCCTTCCCAGTTACTGCTAAAAGGTGACGTATTATTTTGATATATTGGGTTTGGTAGAACCCATTGTTATCACTCAGTGAAGTCATAGCGCGTTAGAAATGATCATAGAACAAAGCCAGAGCACGACATCTCCAGAGAACAGTCATACAATACACACTCGTGTAACTAACATAAAATTGAGCACAATATGACTACCATAAACTTTCAAACGCAACACGACTCTCAAGCACAATCACAGTAGTTCTAGCACCCATACCATAGTGTTCGAGACTAAAGTAAACCCGCGGAATAATGCCAGGTAGTTTTATTGTATAATGTCGGAAGCTATCCGACCAGGGAATGTGTGCCGGTGTATGGTCGGAAGCAATCCGACCAGGGAATGTATGTCGGTTTAGGGTCGGAAGCTATCCGACCAGGAGGTGTATGTCGGTGTATGGTCGGAATCTGTCAGACCAGGGAATGTATGCCGGTGTATGGTCGGAAGCTATCCAACCAGGGAAAGTATGCCGGTGTATTGTCGGAAACTATCCGACCAGGGAATGTATGCCGGTGCGTTCAATGTACCTTTTCCCAATTTCTGATAAGCGAGGAGTCGAGAAAATGAGTCAATGCGGTAGATGTTGCAATTCCTAGATTTGCTTTCACTACTTCAGATGAAACAGGAATCGAAAAGAAATTAAGCATGGGCTTCACCTGCTCACTAATGCTCCATTATACAGAACAAGATGATAAAATGTGGTTTATCATTAAACATTTACTCTAATGCAAAAGACATTACTTGTGTATGTATGGTGAACCAGGTTTAATGTTTGGGAGTTATATGTTTGAATGTATTGTGTTGAAAAACGTATGAGCGCAATGATGGGATACATAATAAATTAATGTTTTTATTCAACATCAAATAGTTGTGACGAAGACCAATTATTCTACGTTTAGAAATAACAGACACCGTTGTAAAACAACACGAATTTAAACATATATTTGTATGAATCAGGGTGTCATCGTTGCGCTGAATACCTATTTTCTCGGTTTGATTTCAACATCTCCGACATGAGATTATACGCATTTGTACATACAGACGTTCGTCTGACGTTCATTAGGTAACAACAATGTATATACATCTATAAATACATAAGATTACATTGCAGAATGATGCTATCAAAACGCCAAAATGAGGTTTTTATTGCAATGATGGTACGTACAGCTGCAACAGAAAATTTGTTTATGGTTAGTCTATATCCGAAAAAAAAAATCCCATGTGGAGTTTTACTTCGTATTGATGGGCCATATCATTTATATTTCCGATGAGCTCAAATGAAAGCTTTAATGAAAGATTTTTCTTAATTTTAATCTTAACGAATTTTCTTTCGCTACTGTACACATGGCTCTTTTTTGAGCGACTTTATCTAGGTATTGATGTGAATGGTGTTATGTTTGGTTGCGTTGGAGGCGTCGTAAATGCGTATGACATGAAGCGCCTTATATTTTCCTCTTCCAACATGATAATCCTGTGAATAGATAACTTATGGATGCTGTTCACATGTTCCTTCTATTCAATTTTACTCCCCAAGTTTAGGTAAAATCAAACGTAAATTCGGCTTATCTAACCTTTTTGTAAACTAATTTAGATCATTTAATCAGATCAAATAACCGCGGTGGCCGAGTAGTGTGAGCGCTTGCAGTCTGGTTCTGCTTCAAATGCGGGTGTAAGTCTTGGCAAACGCGTCGCAGCCTTGCAGTCGGGATACTTTTTTGAGCGATTGCTCATATGGCAAAACTAATCGATTTTCGTGTGACATGCAAGTATAATACGATTCTGTGTTAAGGCCCATTGTACTAGCCTAGGCCTATTGTACTAGCCTAGGCCCATTGTACTAGCCTAGACCCATTGTACTAGCTTGCATGTAATGCGAGTAGTACACTGATTCTCAATGAACAGGCCTTCATCACAAAAATTTCACTCGGTTTCTTCCACTCACCGCAGCTGACCAATGACTGGTTGCCATCATGACCTATCAGTCATTGGTCAGCTGACCAATGACTGGTTGCCATCATGACCTATCAATCATTGGTCAGCTGACCAATGACTGATTGCCATCATGACCTATCAGTCATTGGTCAGCTGCAGTGAGTGAGGCGTCAGCGCGATGAGGCCTAGTTATGACATGAGTATTAACGAACTCATTTTTTTCTCCTCTAACTTACAATGGGGATCTTAGATTCAATGAACGAATCCCTCGTCGAAAGGATCAACTTAACTACAAGAAACACCCGCATGTGTGAGTGAGGCACCTAATCAATGAGGACACCTTACGCATACCTAGCTAGTGTTCAAGCTAACATAGGTTAGTAATATGTCTCGCACTCCACCTCTCCTGCCCCTGTCTTATCTGAGAAAAGCTGTTACTAAGACTTAGCTGATGTAGCAAGCCACCCCATCTCTCAAGTCATGACCATCCTCAATGCTAAACATGGAACTAAATTATGCATTGAAGTTCCACATGTTAACGATGCAGGAATGGCAAATATGTTCTTGGATACGCAATGAGACTTTACTAGAGAACAGTCATACGGCTGAAGTGCAGAACCTGGCATGCAATATCATGACGCCTAGCAGGAAAAGACTTGTTGAATAAACTGGATAGTTACTTTCCCGCTGTGAGCGAACAATTAGGTGTTAGGATTATTTGAACCTCTTCACTTTCATACGGAAGCAGCATTTGGTATTCAATGTAGCTATCTTGCCTTAGACACTGTGCTACTAGACATTTTCTGCTCTGAAAGCTTATACCGATTGTTTACAGCCACCTTCGTACCTAAGTGTACGATTGACTTCACAGTAACACAACAGTCAGTGTACGATTGAATCCACAGTAACACAACAGTCAGGGTGCGGCTGACTCCACAGTAACACAACAGTCAGTGTGCGATTGACTCCACAATAACACAACAGTCAGTGTACGACTGACTCCACAGTAACACAACAGTCAGTGTGCGATTGACTCCACAGTAACAATTCAGTCAGCGTACGATTGAATCCACAATAACACATCAGTCAGTGTGCGATTGACTCCACAGTAACACAAATGTCCTATAATACCGCCATTGCTCCACCATGCTCCTACATTACAAGCAACGGTGTAGTGAAGCAGTCCTTGCTTATAAAAAATAGGAGGGAACCACACAGCCAATCGGTCTCGTCATATTCCGACCAAACGATCCTCTCCTCCTGCTGTCCTTACACTCGAATATGGCAAGAGAAATACATCCTACATCACAGTCGCAGCGTAACTAGAAAAATAAATTACACAGGCACAATTATTGCAACGGCCTTCTTTTCAGATGGCATACTATAAGGGACTGCTCATAAGCGGCCTTCTTTTCAGATGGCATACTATAAGGGACTGCTCATAATATTGAAGACCATGTTCTTTTCACACCGACCCAGCGAGGCATGGAGTTTTAATACTTTCACTCTATATATGACCTAGATGATGTAACTAAAATTCATATTTTTTATTCGAAAAAGTTTCATAAATTTAGGATTGGAATGCTTTTCTGATTCCTAATTTAGAATTTTAATTTTGATTTATATACGTAGCTTCAGATGATACAAAACTTATTTAGTAACATTGGGGTTGTATAACTTTCTCATAGTTCGAGCATAATACATTGTATTTATTCACAAAAAACACTTCAGATTATTTAACGTATTGTCTAATTTATTATGAATTACATTACATATTTTAATGATATACTGAATAGAAAATAATGAAATCCACTATATTAGAGAAAAAATCATTATGTTTTTTCTTCTCAGATGGTAACTAATGCATGCGTATCATCTGAGGCCATGTATATTATACTTCCCAGAACAATGAACCTATTCGTCCAATCTTAACATACAATCCGTATGACTAATTTTGATGATGCTAATACACGGTCTGGTTGAGAGTGAATAATCAATTAAATGTCTTTTATTGCCCTTAAAGTATACAACGGACACTTACTAGAACTGAAGCACCGGTCTTGTAAGGTAGGCACCACAAACAAGTTCTAGCACTACCTACTCAGTTTGAATTACGGTGATTTCGGGCGGTTCAGTGGGTTCAGAAATAGGGGCGTCCAGAGTAACTGTGGCCTCGGGCATTTCTGTTATTAATGGATCTGACTGAGCTGGTGGAGGTTCTACTGGAGTACACTCAATTATCTCCGATGGACCTGTTTCAAGATCAATTTCTGTCCCTGAAGTTATCGCAAGTTGCGCCTCGACTGTTGCACCATCCTCACTAAGTACAACGTCCCCTTCGGTCGTGTCAGGGGGATTCGTGCTGCCATCCAAACTGTCTTCAACATAAGCCGTGCTTGTACCAATAGGACTCAACCTAGGGTCCAAAGAAAGGAAGTTAAGAAGAGCTCTCTGCACGAGCAGCGGGTCAACGTCGTGTGCCGCTTCGTAACGCACTCCGTTGACGTCTCCCGTCACAGGGTCCACTACGATGTAGTCTCCGTTGATGGAGCCGTCCGGGCCCGTCACCTGAACGTGAAATCTGCCGTCAACACCTTCGGCGGGAGTAGCCTTGGAGTCCGTGTCATTCACTTCATCGGACGTTACGTTCCCAAGAGGGGAGATACCTTGTGGCAACAAACCAAAAGGTTTTTCACCCATTGGAATTTCTCCAAATGGAGTAAGACCAAATGG
>SDVV010039953.1:0-10580 GCA_016164225.1 Gammarus roeselii | reverse complement strand
TATATATAAATACTACATATACAGGTATACCTGTATTTAGACATCAACTTTCCAGTGTTCTAGTACTTTCTGTCTCAGAATTTTGTGATTTATCATCAATTTGGGCCTTCAACACCACAAGAGCTAAGGCAAGGGCTCTTGAAAAACTTGAAATTTTGAGGGTATCTTGATAGAGGAATGGAAAAGCAAGGGAGTGGTTATGACTTGCAACTCATAGGCCAATATAAGTTATAATCCATTACGAGACTCAACAAGTTGCAGCCTTCTCAGTTCTCACTGCTGGGCCTGAGCCGCTGTGTTTGCTTCAGTTATACAGCAGCAATGGCTATTAATAAAATTTCCAATCTACACCTGATGCAATTATTTGAATTATTGAAAATAAAATTTGAAAATTAAACTTCTCAGCCTATTCTTTCCCTCGCTTTCCATCTGATTCTGCTGGGCCTGAGCTGCTGTTTGCTTCAGTTATACAGCAGCAATGGCCATAAATAAAAATTTCCAATCTACACCCGATGCAATTATTTGAATTATTGAAAATAAAATTTGAAAATCAAACTTCTCAGCCTATTCTTTCCCTCGCTTTCCATCAGATTATTTTTTTCAACTTTTTTGGGATCTTACATCACTACAACAGTTCCTAGGTCATGAACAAGACTTTTGTAGATGCATTGTCATCAGATAGTTGCTGCTGAGGCCAGTGCAAAGTCAGGTGTCTCATGGATGGATGCCAAATCCTAATGCCACTCATCCTCAGGTGCTTTGCATGTTGCTGGTTATGGATGTTTCATTCACAGCATGTACTGATGACTTCCATAGAAAGCTTCTGAAAAGTTGTGCACGTGTACAACTTGGCATTGGTTGACAGTTTCAGAGGTATTATCATTGGAGTATCTTTCCAGGTCATGTATAGACAGACATACAGCTGTTTCCCTCTAGTTAGGGGGGTGGCTGAAGTAAATTGTCATCCCCTAAACTACCACCCTGATAGTCTGACCTCTGTTTGTACAGCAAGACTTGAGGAAAATAATTTTTCATTTCCTCTCAGGTCAAGTTTCTAGGGAAATAAGATCATCTCTTCTTACCAGATCAGAGTTTGGCAAACTTTGGTTTGACGGAGATCAGCTTCTCTTGGCTTATTCAGATGCTTGATTGTTGCAGTGGGTGGATGAAGGTATGGCTGTTATGGCATTGTGTTCCTTCATGGTATTATATATATGTGTTCGATGATGTATTAATCCATATCAAGAAAAAAAGTGGGTCAGTTCAGCTTGGCTATGCTTTGGTTTGTTGTTGATGGTTGTGATAGAATTAGGGGAGGTAGTTTGTGCTCCTCAGGGTTTTGTTCAGGGTCATGTCATGTGGTGTTGCTGATCCATGTGAATTACATCACAAATAGGGTTCCGTCTTCTTTTGAATCATTTGCTAACAAACATAAGCTGTATCATGGATGTTCTGGGATGTTGAAGTACTGGTTAACCCCCATGTCTCCTAACCTTTGTATATTTGTATATATATTTATACATATATATATTTCTTCATACAAAATAGTCAAGTCAACCAGAATAACAAAACTGCGTTCTATCTTTTTCATTGTGCCGGTTAGTCAAGTCAACCAGAATAACAAAACTGTGTTCTATCTTTTTCATTGTGCCGGTCATTAGAAACATTGAACTTTCTGATATAGAACTAAGAAGTCATTGTTTACTGTTGAGGGTTGACCTCTGAGGGCAGACCTGATGAAATCCTGGGAAATTTTGCCTTTTCATCAAATCCCTGAGTAGGTACTAGGGGTCACTTGAATTTAATGTTATCTTCCTTGCTCTTCTGATGACTGCACTAGGTAATTCACTGTCAGATGTGTGAAACACATTGCCTGGTGAGATCAGGGAGATTGGAAAGTGAATCAAGCAAGTGATTTTATTAGGACTACTTCATAGCCAGATTGCACAATTGAGCACGGGGTTTAGAACATTACGTGCGTTTTCTTTGCTGAATATTAAGAACCAAACCAGCCGTGCGCCTCAAAAGCTGAGATTGGCATATCAAGACCTTTGCGTGCGCTTGCAGTTACGTGTGCTACTGTCAGAGACACTGACAAATATATACTAAACGGAGAGCTATAGGTGCGAGCGCTGCAAAACAGACTGCAGAATTAAGTGTGTAGAGTTTGAGATGACCGCACATAGGCGTAAGTCTTCCACCAACCAGGCGTCATACCAAACAGAATGTAACATTAAGATGATACTCTTTCTTATGGTAGTTATAAATTATAATAACAATACCGGTCAGTTCTTATTAAAAATTTCCATTACTAACAATGCTTGATTTTGCACTTCCACTGCACTGTCTTTTCCATGAATGTTGCAGCAAACTTGTTTACATAACGTGTGTGACGTTGGTGTTTGTTTTCATCTATTGTCAAAATGCAGTAATGTTAAATTGTCGTTCGAACCATGCAGGGCGTAATTCAATATTATAGTTTAGCTATTGTAGCATTCATACCAAGCGCTTTGACTTGACTGATATTGCCTGTTGTCCAGATTGCACAATTGGGCACGGGGTTGAGAACATTACGTGCGTTTTCATCGCCGAATATTAAGAACCGAACCAGCCGTGCGCCTTGGAAGCTGAGATCGGCATATCTTGACCTTTGCGTGCGCTCGCAGCAGTATGTTTGCCGAGTTACGTGCGCCACCGTCAGAGACTGACAAATATATACAAAACAGAGAACTAGATCTGCGAGGCTACAAGCGCCGAGAAACAGACAGCAGAATTACATGTGTGTAGACCTTGACATGACCGCACATAGACGTAAGCATCATTCACCAACCAGGCGTCATACAAAACAGAATGTAACATTTAGATGATACACTTTCTTATGGTAGTTATAAATTGAAATGAACAATACCTGTCAGTTTTTAATAAAAATTGCCATTACTAACAATGCTTAATTTGCACTTCCACTCCTCTGTCTCTTCCATGAATGTTGCAGCAAACTTGTTTACATAACGTGCGTGACGTCGGTGCTCATTTTCATCTATTGTCAAAATCCAGTAATTTTAAATTCTCATTCGAACCTTGCAGGGCGTAATTCAATATTACAGTTTAGCTATTGATGCATTCATACCAAACGCTGTTGCGCTTTGACTTGACTGATATTGCCCGTTGTATTGTGAAGTCAATTTTTTATTCTCCCGCCAAAAAAATGCGATAATGGTTTGCGTTTGTTTCTCTCAGTAACCGATGACGATCCGGACTGTTTGGTCACAGAGATAGAAGTTCTTCAATGATGGTGATGCGCAGTGGTTAGGAATCTGTGTCAGCTTGAACTAATATGCTATGGAGGAAACTGCGTGCATGAAATTTTAGCACAACAATTATTTTTGAAGAATTGTTTACGTGCGATGTACCGTTTCCGCGTGCGATATTTTGAAAGGTGTCTTCACGTGCGCTTCATCTCAAGATTTCGCGTGCGCCTCATATATTTCTTATCAATGTTTGCGTGCGCTGCCTGCCAAATTGTGCAATCTGGCCTGTTGTATTGTGAGTCAATTTTTTATTCTCCCGTCAAAAAACAAAAAAATGCGATATTGGTTTTTGTTCGTTTCTCTCAGTAACCGATGACGATCCGGACTGTTCGGTCACAGAGATTACTAGTTCTTCAATGATGGTGGTGCCTAGTGGTCAGGAATCTCAGTGTCAGCTTGAATTAATATGCAATGGAGGAAAATGCGTGCATGAAATTTTAGCACAACAAATATTTTTGAAGAATTGTTAACGTGCAATGTACTGTCTCCGCGTGCGATATTTTGAAAGGTGTCTTCACGTGCGCTTCATCTCAAGATTTCATGTGCGCATCACATATTTCTTATCAATGTTTGCGTGCGCTGCCTGCCAAATCGTGCAATCTGGGTGCAAATCTCACCTTTACATGTTTGAAGCCAATTCTATTCACACTGTTCCAGAAAAAGTTCAATTATTGTTTAGCCTTGTGCCCAATTGTGCATACCGTTATGGTTGTGCCCAGACAACGTCTGAACAGACTATGTCTGCAACAAATGACTGATCTTGGCATTTTCAACTGTACAGAATCCAGACTAGGCCAAGATCTTGGACATAAATCAACAAGATAGTCTTCCATCAGTAACCAATACAAAATGTTCAGAGGATTCTGAGGTTCAGGTCAAAAACTTCAAAGATTTTCACACTTGATCATGAAATTGGAGCCTTAATTTATGAAATACAACTGGGAATCTTGACATGCTCATTTCCAAATCAAATTGATATTATGGATTTATAGTTGTAGAAGTAAATTATCATGCCCTTGCCACATATCAAACTAAACTCGGTGGTGCCAGCAAACCTGCCAACACCTTCCAACTGTGTTGCAAACATTAATGCAGTTTTATAACATTTAGTGGTTTAGTTCCATGTTACCCCATTGACAGATACTACAACTAGATATATCTGCTGGCTACACAGCCAGCCACTGCACATCACCATCATTGAAGAACTACTAATTTCTCTCACTCAACAGTCCAGATAGTCAGCAGTTATTGAGAGAAATGAACAAAAACCAATTTTGCATATGTTGACAAGGGGATAAAAAATTGTCGATTCACAATACAATGCATAATATTAGTAGATTAGGTGAACCAGCATTGGTATGAATGCAACAATAGCTAAACTGCAAAGGTGAACTACACCCTGCTTGGTTTGAACAAAAATTTAACATTACTGCATTTTGACAATAGATAAACAAACACTGACATCACACATGTTTTGTAAACAATTTGACTGCAGCATTCATGGAACTGACAGCAGAGTGGAAGAGCAAATTATGCATCGTTAGTAATGACAACTTCTAATATGAACTGGCAATGATTGATGATTATAATTTATAACCGCCAAATGAAAGAGCATCATCTTTATGTTCCATTCTATTCAATAGGACGCCAGGTTTGTGCAAGATGTTTGCATCTATGTGCGGTCATATCAAACTCTATGCACATGTAATTCTGCAGTCTGTTGTGTGGAGCTTGCACCTCTAGCTCTTTGCAGTATACATATATATTTGCCAGTATCTTTGACATAAGCGCATGTGACTATACAAACATACTCTGCCAGCACACGCAAAGGTCTAGATATGCCGATCTCAGCTTCTGAGGCGCAAAGCTGGTTTGGTTCTTAATATTTGGCAATGAAATTGCACATGATGTTCTCAGCCCCATGCCCAATTGTGCAATCTGGCCCATGGTCACCCATATACATAACTCTATGGTTAATAATACCCACCCAGAGAGGCAAATTAAGTTATTCTACAGCGGATTGTATAATTACTTATTGAAGCAGTTTCTATTCTCTATGCCTAATATTGGCTGCACCGCTTTAACCACCAGTTACTGATGAGATTTCTATCTAAAAGCCTAGAGGCCTGTTCTGTCATTGAAACCTATGCAATGCAATTTCGTGTACGAGCCACACTATTCGTGTTTGACAAACCAGAAGTGAAGGCAACAAGAACCAAACTATTCTACATATTAGACGAATCTTGCTGAAACGAATATTCGTTCCTTATGAATAGACACACACTAGGCACTAATACTCTATCACATGGTTGGATTGACAAGACTTGGAACCTGTTCTATTCCGAATCCTACGCATTAAGCACAATAACAACACTTGCAGGTCACGATAAATAATAACACGTTATGTTACTAAAACCACGATAAATAACCTACCCATTTTGTCGCTAAATAACACGAAGCCCTAACGTATTTATAAGCCGCAGCACTGTTGGAGCACAGAAAATACAGAGAAGAGCGCTAGGAATATGGTTCTAACACGATTCACGCCACACGGATAGGCAGCTATAGGTTCGCTCTAGCATCATTCTTTGAGATCGCTTACATTACCGATTAAATTTCTGCCGGGAGAGATGATTCGCAGATTTCATCTAACGATAAGTTTTTCGAGCAACGCACATAAAAGTTGACATATTCTCAGTAGTTTCAAGGGTGTAGTGAATAGTATATACCTGGGATTAAAAATATTACCGCTATTTGTTGCTGATAATATCATTAACAAGATATTTGCTGATAATGTAATTAACAAGATATTTCTCCCAACGTTATTGTTGGTATATTCTCTATAATTAACAAGATGTCTCTTTGGATGACCTTGCAATTTCCTATTTCAACAATATATGGTAACATAACACAGGTGACAATCAAATTTTGCAAAACTCGGGAAATGTGAACGACATGGGCTTTGCGAAGAACAGGAGTTTGAACTACCATCAAAAGATACTAGTGAGAAGATTTAAATTTTGATTATCTATTATTATTTTAAAACATATATCAATAACTTATTTCAAATAAACTATCAATACGTATAAGCAGTTTTTCCTGTGGGCTCTAAAATTATTCTCCACATTTTATTAGGCAGAAACATCCTTGAGCTATAATATGCAGAGCAGCGGCTGTGTAACAACAGTGCAACGAAGAGACAACTTCTATGCTCTAGGCATAAACGATGGAAAACTGGAAGTGTGTTACACAGCTAGCCAGCCGCCATTGTCCGTATCATCAATAGTAAACAATAGTAGTAATAATAATTAAAATAATAATACAAATAATAATAATAACAACAACAATAATGATGATGGTGTGAGGTACCTGCTAGCATATTGTTTTGCGAATGAAGTGCCGGTAGCAAGAAGGACGGCTACCAGTGGCAACGTGGGTGTCGATGATGATGCAGGAAGGGAGAAAGTTTTTGTGAACAATCTTCTTTGTTTTTCTCAGGTCTTAGATGTTACTCTCATGTAAAACTGGATAAAACACGCATTAGGAACACACTTGTAGAGATCCGCGTATAGTAATCGCAATAATACACGATCACTATATATATGTGACATGTTAATTTCAATCAACTTTTCCAATTAAAAAAGTTCCTTTCTTGATCTCAGTTTCTCTTCTTTACCTGTACATTTTCCCATTCCTGTTCCTTTCCAAGCTGATATCTTTCTGACAATAATTACAATGGTAGTGCGACAACTGTTTATTAAATTTTTCTGCCAAAAAAAATATATTCATGCACCGAATTCCTATTGAGAAATTTGCACTGAAAGTTAGAAAACGATTCCGACTTTTGCCTTCAGCCGTGTCTAGCAGCATTCGGTTTTCCCAAACCAACAGAGAGATTTGATTTGATTTGAGCCTCATTTCCACCAGAGTCTCAACGTGAGTCATAATAGCCCCCCCCCCGTAGGGCGCAACCGTCGTTGATTCAGGTAAGTCTGCACGGCCTCGCGTGCGAAAATATTGGTTTTGTCAAGATGAAGTCAGTACATATTTCAATTGTGACATATTTGCGTACTAGCGCGTACGAGAGAGTAAAGAGTGAATGCGTATCTTCTTAAAATGTGTTGTTATTTCTGTGCGTAATGGAATGGAGGGACCACCTCATTTGCACAGGTGTTTGAGGTTTAGACTGCTTCGTATAGTCCGGTGTGTTTTCTGAAAGCGATAAGTTTTTTACGGTAGGTTGGGTACGTGAGTAGGCTTTCTAGGTTGCTCGGGGAATCTAGGAACGCTCGTCGGGCTGCCGCGAGTGCGTTGCAATCCATCAGTAAGTGTTTTACGCTGATAGCCACTTGGTGGCAACAGGGGCAAGGTGGCGCGTTTGGTCCTATGTCGACATCCATCAGGTGGTTATGAGTTATCCACGTGTGTCTCGTGCACAAGTGGTTACCAACGGAGAAAAGGTGATTTTATTAATTTGCATGGACTCGGGCGGCCAGCTCAAGACGACGCTGTATTTATTGACGACGCTGTAATTATTGAAGTAAGACCTCTTGTTATTACATGACATGTTGATGGGAAGACATCGTCTCTCAAAAGCGGAAAGTCACAGTGCACTATCTTCGTTTGGGGCGGCACTTGACGCAATGCAAGATAAATTAAAAAAAAAACACTGGCTTTTGTCAAAGCACCGGACAGAAATTGAATGTCGAAATGTTCACCGCTGCAATGAGCCAAAAGGATTAGGCAACAAGTCTCCCTGAAAGTCTCAATATTGAGAACAAAATAGACAAAGAATCAACCGCGCGCTCGTGCACGGCCTCTTACCGTCTCAACCAGCAAACACCTGGCAAACGCTACCACTACTGCCACCGTTACCATCAGCACATATATCTCTGTCACTCACTGCTTCTCCGACACAGTCGATACCAGCAATATCATCACCACTAAGACTTGTCACTCATGGACCTGGCGCTCGTAATCCGGAGTAGAGCGAGGCACTGTCAATGAATGTCCGTACATCAGTTATCGTAACAGACGACCAGTTTCCGTGAAAGCAACAAGGATTCGTCGATGATTCAGCTTAGAAGAAGAATAAGAAAACATCGTGGAACAAAGACAATTTGACAATTGGAAATGATCACCTTGTAGATCAGAGCTCCGCGCCAAGGGGCATAACGAGTGCACTGCCGTTCACATGAGAAATATGATTGAACGCATTGGACAACAATGAAAGGAAGGGCTTTGAAATGCAATAAGTGTCATTGTAAGATAGAATATCTAACCGCCTAGAATTGACGCTGTTCGTTGAAGACAGTTAAGAAGAATATCTGTCTGCCGAAGACTATAATAAGCCCGTCGCAGTGAACAAAAATGAGGCCAGAGAGTGAACTAAATATATTAGGTCAGCTAGCATGATATATAAATTATATATCATGCTAGCAGTTATGTGTAACGCATAACATAACGTGTCGTTAGGTTCTTCATATTTTTCATGTCTATGTATTCTCATTCATGCTATATTATGTCATATATTTTTCGTGTCTGTATGCGCTCGTTCGTGCTGCATCATGTCATCTCATATGACTTGCCGCACCACCAGGCGGTGCGAATTAGGATCTACCGGTTAGCCCCAAAGAGTCTCCGTTAAGTTTCCACGTCACAGCTGGTGCCTCCCAATTTTGGCGGTAGGCAAAAATCTGGCTGGAATAGTCATAGCGCAATAATTTCTTCGTACGACGTGTATCCGTAACAAGCACATTTCTTTCATACAAGGCGTTCCCGTGAATCGACCAATAACCATAGTATATAATGATTGATTCTCGTTGCTAAATTCTAAACGTTTTGATCGGCATAATTATATTTTAAAATTTGTTATTTTAACATTTATTTTGTCTGCTTACGCATTGTTCAACCTCGCGAGTTCATGTACGTGTTTAATAACGTAAACATTTTGAGCAAGTTTTGAATGTATAGATAATTATAATCGTATTTTACGGAATTTTCACATGGTGTTGACACACTCCTGCGAGAACGTGACAGTTACGCGCATTTCATTTCATAATTACTCACTTTTAAGATGTACTGTATCCTTCTGTGTAACGAACAAAAGTTGAGCGCCCATTAAGGAGTCTGCCATCTGCTGACAGGAAACGGGGAGCCTCGATATGAGCTGCTGCAGCCGCCCACAGCAACTAGCCTCAGTCAGTCCCGCACAAGCTGAATGGCCTCATCGGTCACTGCTGGGGGGCAACATCGGTCACTGGCTGAGAGGCAACATTGGTCACTGGCTGAGAGGAAACATCGGTCACTGACTGAGAGGCAACATCGGTCACTAGAGAGGCAACATCGGTCACCACTCCAAAAATGACATGGATACTGGGATTAATGCTGTTGATTTACAACATGAAATCGTTGACGCTAACTTTTGGAATAGAGTGCCTAAGTCAGGCGTCACTGTAGCCTTGACATGAGTAGTTGCCAATCGTGAACATACGTTGCCATGGCATTTGTTATTCAAAGTATTTCCCAAAAACATTAATTTACACATGGTTTAATTAAAACAACGCAATAAGATAATCTCAAAGATAAATCGTATATTTTCAATTTTTAATGTGCTCTCGGCAAGATTACACTTTAATTGAAAATACACGTTAGTTGAGTTTTGAATTGCGAATTCGGATCAAATGCATGATCCTATTTACGGCCGATCTAACGTAATGTTTGAAAATAAATTTGCCTTGTGGCATGTGGCAACTAACCGTGTGACGTCAGAGCTTCTGCCCCTCATACCCGAGTAGTCATCTACACATCGTTTCCAGATTGTCACTGGGCAGGATAGGTACCCAAGTGTTCTTGCCTCGACATGTCGCAATGCCAGTTCTGAGAAGACTTCTCAGGTACTGATACCCATTGGTGTACCATGCACCTGTTTGGTGTTCCATGCACCTGCTGCAATGTTAGTTCTTATAGGACTACTCAGGTACTGATACTCATTGGTGTACCATGCACCTGTTTGGTGTACCATGCACCTGTTGCAATGTTAGTTCTGAGAGGACTATTCAGGTACTGATACTCATTGGTGTACCATGCAGCTGTTTGGTGTACCATGCACCTGTTGCAAAGTCAGTTCTGAGAGGACTACTCAGGTACTGATACCCATTGGTGTACCATGCACCTGTTCGGTGTACCATGCACCTGTTTTTTATATTTCATCATCCCACTTGAATACATTTAATCTAATGAAAAGTCAATTAGCTGAATTATGTCCTTTTA
>SDVV010039952.1:0-10580 GCA_016164225.1 Gammarus roeselii | reverse complement strand
TGAAACTGGCATTGGCGTACCGCAACAGTCACGCCCTTGCGAACAAAATGTCCAGTCCTATGGGAAACTGAAGAAAATAGTCTCAGGCAATCACGAGACCATCATCTTCGGCGACTTCAATCTGCCGTATATAAACTGGGTGAGCCAAACTGCACAGGCCCCAGGAAATAAACTAAAAGTGTTTATCGTTGATAATGGTATGACCAAGTATGTTCGCGAACCGACCATAGTAAACAACATACTGGACCTAGTCATGTCACCTAAGAAGCGCATGGTCGTCAACATCCTAGTTGGCAACAAACTGGGAGGTGCTAATCACAACGCGGTGGAATTCACCATCTAAGTGCCCCCCTCCCCCCCCCACAGGGAGCTGCACGCAGCCCAAATTTTGGGCGAGCAGAGTTCCAGGGGTTGAGAAAACAACTAAGTGCGCTTAATTTAATCGAACAACTCAGAGAAGGTACGGTGAATGCTTGCTGCAGCATCCTCAACGAGAGAGTTCGCGAGGAGAGCGATCGATGTTTACCCTTGAGGACAATTGGTCTCGTTCAAAAGATCAGGCCCCCTTGGTGGAACGTCAAAATCGCAAGAGCCTTAACTCGTCGCGATCAACTAAATGCGCAACGAATGAGGAATAACACCGCTGAGGCGGCAGAACTGCATCGCCTATCGTTTAGGACAGCCACTAGACTAGTCCGATCATCTAAGCGTACAAAAGAGGAAAACGTTGCTGTTAACCCCAAGGAGAACCCTACGAGTTTCTATCGCTACTTCAATGAGCGTAGAATTTGCAAGCGACTCAATTGACCCTCAAATGGATGAAGATGGTGTCCGCAGAACGTCACCTAAGGACATGGCTCAGTGTTCACAGTTGAGGGCCGCGGCTACGAATGAAATACTGTTTATGTTGGGGAAGTAACCTTCATCGACATTGTGTTCACGAGAGAAGAAGTTGTTAAACAGCTAGAGGGACAGAACATTTACAAATCGATTGGTCCCGATAGACACCACCCAGGTGTTCTTAAGGAGACTCGAGATCAATAATTGTTTGATTCGTTGACTCACATCTTCAACTCATCGATGATGAGTGGCGAGGTCCCCGAAGACTGGAGAATCGCTAAAATCGATGCAATTTTCAAGAAAGGGGGCCGACAATCGCTCAGCAACTCTCGACCGATCAGCTTGACGTGGATTGTGTGCAAAACCATCTAGCGAATAATACAAGATCATCTCGTTGATCATCTGGAAGACAACGGACTCCTTCATGTGACTCAACACGGCTTCCGAAGCAAATGCAGTTGTCGGACAAATCTGCTGAACTTTTCAATGAGGTGATCAACGTGTACGACCGCCGCAAGGCATTGGATGTCATCTACCTAGACTTCCACAAAGCTTTCGACAAGAAGCCGCACAGAAGACTGTTACACAAAGCCTCTGAGCTCGGCATCAGTGGCAACGTTCTTTGCTGGCTGCGCGCCTGGCTAACAGGGCGCAAGCAAAGAGTCAGCATCAGCCTGGCTTTGTCCGAGTAGACCCCTGTTACTTCTGGGGTGCCCCAGGGCAGCGTCCTGGGTTCTATCCTCTTCTTCATCTATGTGAACTGCATTGATGCCGGGCTTCTGTCAAGGGATCGAAATTAGCCGACGTTAAGAAGCTCTGCCATGCAGTATGGAGGGAGAGAGACAAAGTTGAGATTCAACAAGATCCTGAAAAACTCGTCCAATGGTCGGAAGCGTGGCAGATGCCCTTCAATGTTGCAAGATGTACATGTTTGCACATGGGGTGCTTCAACCACACGATGGCAGGAAGCGATTTTGCAACTGTTGACCAGCAGAGAGACTCGGGTGTCCTTATCTCGAAAGATTTGGAATGGGTTGCACGGGTCTAAGAAAGTTGTAATATAGCTAACCGTAACCTTGGTTTTATCTCCCGTAACTTCCTCTGCAAAACGAAATACATTGTGCCACCGTTGTACACGTCCCTCGTTTGTCCTAACCTGGAGTATGCAGTCCAATTCTGGTTTCCACAAATGAGGGTGGACACGGCCAAACTGGAAGGAATCTAGCATCTTGCAACTAAGCTCATCCCGCTGCTACGGCACCACAGCTACTTAATAGGCTCAAAGAACTTGGCCTCATCACCCTCGAGCAACGAAGGCTGAGGGGCCAGCTCTTTGAAACCTTCAAATACTTGGAGGGATTCAACAACGTGAGCCTCGTCGGCATCTTCGACAGGTATCAGAACATTCGTACCCGAAACACCCGGGCGAAACTTGTGGAATAACGTTTTGCTACGACTATAGCGCAACACTTTTTCCTGATGGCAATCTCGCGGACTTAGAATAACTTACCAGATGCAATAGTTGGATCTGAATCCTTGAATGCGTTCAAAAACGCGCTTGACAAGCACTGGGCTACGTGAATCGTTTAACGTGACAACTACGCGACTTTCCCAGAAGCTGCCAAGACCTTAACATTAGGGATTTTGGGAAGGACATAACACGGCTCTCTTCACAATTCAAATGATTCCTAACAATTTCATTATTGATAACAATAATCGCACCGTCGCTGGTAATGATAATTGTAAAAAATTACTCATAACTTCATTATAAGCGACAAATATAATTATTATTATTGCTAACTCACTCGACTCAAGCGACTGAAACTCTCCATATTGAAACGGAACATTTCAACTATTATCATTGCAGGTACAAATAGACTGATAATAATGCATTGCACGGACAGATAGACTGATAATAGTGCGTTGGAAGTACAGACAGACTGATAACACTGCATCTCGGTATAATTATACCTACCGGTATATTCCGGGTGAGCGGGTATTACGGCGACTCGCATCCATCACTATACCCAAGTCAGTGCCACCGGTAATGGGTGTGAGCCCGTAACGGTCCTTGCACTCACCCATCCCGGTAGCCTACGAGGCCATCTGCTGTCCTAACGAGACAAGCAGAGACAGGGACTGTGTTATCCTGAGATTCTATACTGCTTAAGGGGAAAGCCCTGCTCAATTCAATGCGGTGGTAAAGAATCAGAGGGATACCATACGCTTGTACTCTTTATTTTTTATGTGGTACGACTCAGCGACAACCGGTGAGCCGCAACGGCAGCATTCAACGCCACACCCCGCACCAAGAGAAGAGCAGTTTGCTCTCCTCTACGATACGACGTAGATTCAACGTACATCATCCATTATTGAGGCGATGAGTATCTTCCTGTAGAGTTTCCGTGCCGACACGATGGTATTCTTCTTTTCATTTTCTGCCTTCCCCTTCGGGAGAGAAAAGAAAAGTTGGAAAAGATAGACAATTATGAACTACCTAGTGCGGACGAAGGACTGCCGGCGATTCAGCGGCGCTTGCCGAGGAGCCGCGACGGCAACATTCACCCCCACACCTGATGGTATACGAAAATCGAACCCGCACCAAGTGGAGGGCTCTCCTCAACCTTATGGTACGGTGTAGGATCGACGATATCACCTATTGCCGAGTCAGTAAGTACCCTCCTACGGAAGGACCTTGCCGACACAATGTTAGACTCTCTTTTCTTATCTTCTTCGCTCCTTTGGGAGGGAAGAAATTAAAAGAAAAGCTATCTAACAGTTGCTAACTACGTAGTGCGGGTGAATGTCTGCCGGTGACTCAGCGGAGATTTCCGACGAGCCGCAACGGTAGCACTCACCCCCACACCCCATGATATGCGAAAATCGAACCGGCACCACGAGGAAGGCATGTGCTCAATTTTACGGTACGGCGTAGATTCGACGTGTAACATCCATAGTTGAGCCAGTAAGTATATTCCTATGGAGGGACCTTGCCTACATGATGGTATTTTCCTCTTTTCTTTTCTGCTTTCTTTGTCCAGTGAGAAAAATAGAAGAGAAAATTTATAAAAAATAGACAAAAATTGCGAACTACCTAGTGCGGAAGAAAGTCAGCCGGCGACTCAGCGTCGCTTACCGATGAGCCGCTTTGCTCAACTCTACAGTACCGCGTAGATTCAAAGAATAACGTCCATTGTCAAGGCAGCACGTATCTTCCTATCGAGAAATCCTTTCGACACGATGCCTGTCTCTCTTTTCATCTCTTCCCTCTCCGAGTTGTCAGGGAGGAAGAGAAAAGATAAGATATAGCTAACAAATTGCGAGTATACAGATAGGTGAAATTCTGCCGGACGCGGCAGTATTCACCGCCCCACCCGATATCATGAATTCGAACCCGCACCAAGAGGAGGGCATTTGCTCAACTCAATGGTACGGCGTAGATTCGAAGGATATCGTCCGTTGCTAAGGCAGTGAGTTTCGTCTTATGGAAGGACCCAGTCGATACGATGGTACTCTCTCTTTTCTTCTCTTCTTCCCCTAGAGTCAGGAGGGGGAAAAAAAGAATTGAGTAAGCAATATCAGATACCAATTAACAGCAGCGCCGGTAACCTAGTGGAGATATCCCACGGCATCTCACCCTGCAATATGACTTACATCATGGAGATATTCCTCTGGCATCTCACCTTGACATATTCATATAATCTTTTGGAGATTCCCTATTGGACATATTTTTTGGTGATGATCCTCAGGCATCTCACCTTGAAACGCATTTCTATGAGCAATGTAGATTACTAACCGTTTTGTTTTCTTGTGGAGCACGGATCCGAGCAGAGCCTGCTGCAACAGGGAGCAGAGCGACCTGTGAATACTAATTTCTTCCCCACAGATGTTTGAGAAATTTTCATAATTTAAAATAGTGATTTTTGCCTCTATTGCAATAAATTTTGAGAAAACTACTTGCCCAAAAATTTGATGAAGAATTATATCTATATACATATATGTATCTTTTACCTATTGAATAAATTTCGTATTTATAAATAGAACTTTTGCCTTTTTAACGACTAAATTCCGCAATAACCATATACCAAAATTTATAAGTATTTGTTACCTCTGACCAAACTCATGAGTTTGTATAAGCTACTCATTTCTGGGAGATGTTCTTTTGACATTTCACATGAAACTTGAAATCCTCTTGTAGAACCAGTCACGTGTGTACAGAGATTTACTCTACTGAACCCTGGGGAAAACCCCTCTCAGGTGACTGGGCGTTGAGCTATCGTACATTTGCGCTTATCAAAATTCCACAACATATCTGGAAGTTCCGACCTAGACTCCAGATCAGCCAAGGGCAGGTCTTTCTTTAGGAGAAGTCACTTCAACATCTCACCTTGATGTGCGACAGCCTTCGAGGAACCACTTGCGCACAAAAGACTTCATCTTCTGAGTGCATGGGGAAGGACCACTACCTAAGCAACTGAGTGTGGTGCTCTTCCTAAAAGTGCAACTACTTGTCATCATGTAAATACCCATATGCTCCTTTGAAGTAGACTCAATACCTTGTTGGGGTGCGTCTGACCCAACCGTTGGGTCAAGCCGACAGGCGTGCGCTGGAGGAAAAGTATGAGTCCGCTGAGCGTATGGGAGTGTCCGTCTGTGCTCGAACGTCTGAGATGAGACCGCCTGAAACCTGAATCCTTCTCTTCACATCTTGTTCGCCCCGTTCATGAAAAATGTCAAACTGACTCTCGACCGTTTTTTCTCCGGGGAATGCCTCGGGTAGTAGTAGGGTGGTGGTAGTTGGTGGTGGTGACAGGAGTGGTGGTCCTTCTCCTTCCTGTCTTAACAACCTTCCTTCTTCTGTATGTGAGCGTGAATTTCTGAAGCCTCGTTGACTATCTCACACACGTATTGCAATTATTTCAAGGAACAACTCGACATGAGCACTAGTGCTCGTTTTGTCTCCTTATTCTTGTATAATTTTATTTTAACTAATCTTATCTGCTATTGATACTCCTGGCTCTGTTCAACATCAGGTTTCTTTTCCGTTCTATTCTCTGCTCAGGGTGGTCCTGTCCGCAGTATACAAGGAGTCCATTTCTGGGATTCATTAATTTTGTCCTCATTCCCTTTTCTCTTCTATTCTCATTTCCGCTTCTTTGTTCTACCCAAATTCCCTTTGGAAACTTTTTCTTTTCACTTATCTTAATCATCCGGTGGTAAATTGCACATGTAATTGCGCCAGAAAAACATAAACCCCAAGCAATGCATTACAACCCGTAGGAGTAACTATTCCGGTAGATTGCGTAGAAGTATTAAACTATCCAAAAAATTCGCCTTCGGAAATGAATTTATAGCTATAAATTGATGATCTCCCCAGCCGCCTTATAAAGAGAGAAGATCCCGACCAAGAACGAGCATTGATGATCATTTCCTGTCAATGGGTATAAGAGCATTACAAACCGAACCGATAACTCCATTTTAAAAGTGCAGAGAAGCTGACCCTGAAAATCCATGTCCAAAATCAATAGTTTTCTTACAGCTTCGGTTGAGATGAGTCTCCAATCTCAATCTTCGCACTTATATCTTATAAAATATGAACTTAAGAGAATAGTTATACATATAAAACATTCCGTATTGATTAAAGAAAGGTACAATTAAATAAAAATCACAATTAGAGCGAGACAAGTATTGAAAGGGTTACTCGTAAAGAGAGGAAGAACTCTCGTGACATTCACATAATAATCCATAAAGGACTGATAACAATTGGCATTTCAAACAAAGAAGGTTGGCAAGCAATTAATTCAATATATTATTTTGATATCCAATTCCAGTGAGAGAAATACAGGGGCTGCATATGATTACCAGACTCCAATTATGAAGTTGTAATAAATCAGTGGCTGTGAAAGGCTGCGGTTCAGTGAGAAGAATTTATAATCTTTATAGGAACAGGGTTGCTGATATCATTAGTTCGATAAGAAAAAAATCATATCATGGTTTAATGACAATCTAAAATATTAAAATTTCACAGTAGTTATGTTCATGTTTCTTTTTGAGAAAGGGAGTGTGAGATTTGAAGTCTGGTCATGACGCCATGTCGGCCACGACACATGAGCGCGAGGCATCGAGGGAATATTTAGCGTGATTGACCAAATTCAACTGGGGGCGACGAGGAGCTAGAGCATGGCACTATGAAAGAAGAGAGTAGGGCAGATCAGCGAGACGTCCGAGAGCCTCGACAGTGCCAAAGGCAGGCCCCAGGCCTTATGAGAGGGCAGAGGGCCGGAGGAGCAGAACAACGCGAGACGTCAGGAAGCAACAAAGGGAGGAGGTAATTATTGACGACTTGCAAACTGGAGGTGTCCTTAGGCAAAATATTTTCCGATTTCCAATTAATTGAGGAGTGTCATCTTCTCTGCTCGTAGTGTGGGCTGGCGTTTGTGTGTCGAGTGTTTGGCGACGTCCAACCTCGGCTCTAGACGGACGTCCAGTGCCGCGGGGCAGGACACGCAAGATAGCCCTGTCACCACAAAGGGGGGCAGAGACGGAGTTCACACATCCAACATCAGGAATGTGTAATTTCTATACACCATGTAGCGTAATTCAACTGCCGTCAACAGTCGAAAGTGTCAATCTGTGGGTATCTTATTCAAGGGTGTGGTTATACGTTCGTTGTGCTGCCAAGTTTTATTCGCGGTGTATTGTGAAGACCCTTGTGCCACGTTTTATGAGCGGAGCCGTTACTTTTTAAAATTGTGTATTGTGCTCCGAATTAGGAAATCTATTTCATAGCTGCGTTAATGTTTCCTAATATAGCATAACCATCGTCCAGAATGTTATTACCCGTGCAATCTATTCAATAATGAACACCTATGTCTTTCCTGTCTCCTTTATTCGCCTTGACCTCTCCTTCACTACCACTATACCTACATTCCTAATTCTTATTCCTCTTCGTTTCATTACAACTATTTTGTAGTTTTCCCCAACTTGATTACAACCACGGCACTAGTTCATCAATTTCCTGTAACCCTCAAAATGCCTTCGACGGATGCAATACAAAGCACATCAAAGTATCTTAGCAGTTACCTTCAGTCAATGCACTTTCATTTCGAATTCTCTTTCGGCACAAGAAAGGCTCATAATTCGAGAGAACCTGAGCACTTTACCTGTTTGCCTGGAGGTGATTGAAATCGTTGGGAGTCGTGAGCCTACCAGGGCCCCTTTAGAGCCCTTGCCGAAGTGAAGAGCCATCTAGAGCTGAATTGAAGAGGATCGTATTAAAGCTTCTGCAAAGATATTGAGACTGGTCGAAAGGCGAGTTATCATGACAACGTAACATTTTGAATTGAATGGACATTAACCTCGCATTTTGACTATGAGGATGACCTATGAAAAAGTTAATTTATGTAGATCTAGTTTAGGTAATGAAAGAACTCAGATAATCGAATTTATTATTACAAACGACACGTTAAACACCTACTTTGTACAACCAAAAAACACGAAGGCATTAAACAAAGCTGTTAAACAAATACGGATACCTTGACCAATAGAACACTCTTCCCCTCCCCTTCTTTCCCCGAAACGAATATCTAGGAGTTGACCATTATCTTTATGTCGATTTTTTTTCGGAAACATAAAGATTTTTCGGTTAACAAAGAACTCTTAAACTGGACGAATAAAAAAAAAATTATACGAACGCTTACAAGCATGTTTGTTGACTCAGGGTTGCTGGAATAATGAACTAATTTTAATCACAGCATTTCATTTTTCGTATATTGATGTAAGAGAATATCACGTACGACTTACGGTACTTGATAAAATATAGATAAATTCTGAGTGTTCGGTTGGCTGATCGATCGTCTGGTACGGCGGCCAGGCGTAAAAATTTGAACACAAAGGTCACTGTTTTTTGTTAAGTGGTTGTGTGTTCATCGGTTCATTAGTGTTTGTTGATAATAAGATTTGTTCGGTTGAGGGTAAGTTACTTTGTATCGGATCGTAGATCAAAGATCTGAGAAGCTACGATTTAACGAATGGAATATAAAACTACGATCAACCCGAGCAGAGTGTAAAATATTGTGGGTGAAGCATTTAACCTATAAATCCGTCAAATAGTTGATCGGAATGTATTCTTTTCAAATATAAATTAGTGTTGAAGCAATGTACCACAGCTGGAGCCGTGTCTGTTCGAGCTGAACAGGCAACAGGTCAACACGTGCTACACAAAGAAGCATTCCATAAACATGACTTTATATCCATCTATATATTGACTTTGCGTTTTGTTCAACTTAAGGAAATTGTAAGGTAACTCAGAGGATGTACCGTATAGAACCACATACCACGTACCTTATTTGCGGACCTATCACTTCAAATTGATAGTCCAATGTGAATGATGGGTTTATAAACCCTTCTCTGCCTCCAAATATGTCGTAAGTATTTATTTGCAGGGTAGAAAATACCTTAGTTTAGGTTTAAATGCGTGAGGGCTTGCACGTGTTTGCTTGTAAACACTTTGTGTCCTTATATACACGCTTCCAATATTATAATGTAATGAACAAATTATTATGTCAAAAATTGGAAATGAGTTGATAAGCTATGAAAGCGCCCGAAACCACAGAGTGGTGCGTAATTTACTGATCAAGACGCGGATTCCACAAATCAGTCCTTTATGTTACTACCATCCCAATGTCAATATTTAATCAAGATGCTGAGAAGGTATCTGTTCCAATTCCGTTACTGTTCTGCTGAGTCAGTTGGCCCTTCCGTTGATGATCACTGCCATCACCTGGCTCTATTGCTGAGGATCTTCTTTAATGAGAAGCAATCTGATAAATAACATTGTTTGCCTTTGTGGCGAGGAGCAGGAAGTGATTTGTTTCCTCTGCCTCTGACTCGGTGACTTTGGCAGAGAAGAAGCACAGTTGACAAACACTATGGGAGTAGCTGGAGGAATTACCTTTGACCGTGAAACTGTTGTCAATGTCTGTCCTCAATTTTTGATGCATACTTCCCTTGCCAACTATTTGTAATCCCGAAGGCCTGCTGTTGCACAATTTCCAGTGCATCACAAATCACTGAAATATCGCAGAAGTACTCAATTACAATCCCAACTCCTGACTTATTTAATTTGTTCTCGTTATCAGTTATCCCCGAAATGATTCGCATTTCCTGGATTTCCAAATCGCACGATGTTTACTGTACATTTCCGAGCTTAATCACCCACAAAGAGCTTCCATATTTTTTGTGTTCACTCTTAAGAATTTTCACTCACTCGTGAACTCCGCAAGTATTCCAGAAGTCCGCTGCTTCTCCCTGTTTCTGAGTTGATTCACTACCAGATATTGCAGACCCATTTCACTCTCCGAGGTCACCAGACCCTGTGATCCTCAAGTAACCGGACTTCACGTCACGATCACATCACCAGATACTGCGACAATTAAATCACCATCTTAAGGGGTCCTGACATTATCAGCCCATCTTCAAAGTTCATCAGAAATTGAGGCCCCCACGTAACCTTATCTTCGCCAGATACTGAGGCTATCACCTCGCTATCACAGCTCAACATGTACCGGTGCCCTCTCGCCATTTTCATGTCACCAGATACTCTGGAGATTCTCTTAACTTCGTTTCTCACCAGATACTGGGGCTCTCACGCCACCTTCTCCTCTCACCTTGACAGCTAAACAGGCGTACGGGCTATAACGCCCCCTACACTTCACCAGATACTGTGGCTTTCCCCTCAC
>SDVV010039951.1:0-10580 GCA_016164225.1 Gammarus roeselii | reverse complement strand
CTCTTCCCCCTTCACTCCCTGTTGTAGTTGCCGTGATGCCCTGTGTCTCTTCCCCCTTCACTCCCTGTTGTAGTTGCCGTGATGCCCTGTGTCTCTTCCCCCTTCACTTTCTGTTGTAGTTGCCGTGATGCCCTGTGTCTCTTCCCCCTTCATTCCCTGTTGTAGTTGCCGTGATGCCCTGTGTCTCTTCCCCCTTCACTCCCTGTTGTAGTTGCCGTGATGCCCTGTGTTTCTTCCCCCTGAACGGGTTGTCCCTCTTGACATAATGGCACTGGGCATGCTTGGCAAATCATGACCAGTCACTAATTGTTACTTGATGGACTTTGGTTCCTGATACTTTATTACGGCTAAGACCAGCAACTTTTTTACTATGATGTTATTCTGTAGACTGTATTCATCCGGCGGCGAGGGATGCTCGTTGTCGTCTAAACGATTTGTCCCAATGCGCTCATTCATGAACGCTTTTGATTTCCATGTTTTCGCCAAGTGACTAATTTTCCTGCATTTCTTACTTTTCATTTGAATCGCAAAGCAATCTTTTGCTTGTTTATTTCTGCTTGTTCTGATGCAGACGCAGTTTACTCGTGCTTGCGGTGCCTTTTCGTCCTTCCTACATCGCCTTCATAGCCTCTGATGTTAAAATTAGCCTTTGTTGACTGTTTTTGATAGTTCAAGTGTACCCATCCATCCTAATGCTCTGGTCTGATGTCTTCCAGGTACACCGATATCCGTCCAAGTTGCTTTGCTCATCGTTTCGTGTGTCCTAACGTCTTTCGTGTGTCCCAACGTCTTTCGTGTGATCCAACGTCTTTCATGTGTCCTAACGTCTTTCGTGTGTCCTAACGTCTTTCGTGTGTCCTAACGTCTTTCGTGTGTACTAACGTATTTCGTGTGTCCTAACGTCTTTCGTGTGTCCTAACGTCTTTCGTGTGTCCTAACGTCTTTCGTGTGTCCTAACGTCTTTCGTGTGTCCTAACGTCTTTCGTGTGTCCTAACGTCTTTCGTGTGTCCTAACGTCTTCCCGCGCATCTGACGATGAACACAGTTATCAGTTTGGTTGATCGCAGAACCGCGATAAACTGATCCCGAAGCAATCTATTTTTACAAAAATATTAGTACTCACATGGATTTTCCCAATCGTTGGGTACCCGTGAACAATTTTCGATTACTCGCCGTCCCTCTTGTCTCTGCTGTTGAATGATACTGAAGCTCCAGCAGAAAACTTATTTGTTCAATATATCGGCTTTCAATTTATAACTAGATCGGTGTACGTTGACGTTTCGATGTTGTTCGGCTTTATCTTCTGCTGAAACTGTGTCATTACGCAACGAGGTAAGCATGACCACAATGGTGACGCCGCGTTATATCTCAAGATATTGAAGGCTGAGGACTTCAAGATAAACAAGGGTGGAATAATATATCGGATTTATTTGCAACTAAACAATTTATACAAGTCGATAAAATGGGAGTTTAGGTTAGGTGTAAGGGAGCGAAGCGAGCACATGCAAGCAACCAGTCGGTGTCGGGGTCGAGTCAACACTGCCCCTCTCAGACTATCCCTTGCTGCTCCATCCATTTCACTTCCCCACAAGCGTGGCCTGTGACGTCATTTTCCCTGAACGGGGCGTCATCTTAATTTCTGTATGCGCCCAAATGATTTCTGTTCGCTTCAGATCAGCTTTCTTGCTTCTCATAGGTTCTCGTATTATAAATTACCTTGTCAGACTATACTACCCGACCTTCCGGCCAGCGCATGCCTAATGTAATAGGGATGTTATTGATGACCGTCTACTTGCCGGAAATCTCCTTCGTTACGCATTGACATTGCCCAAGTATGGGGACATGACACCTTCCCCCTTTTCTAAGAGGAGTTATACCGTACAACCGTGTTCTGCAAGACCGAACATTGGTCTCTATCATGGTCAGTAACATCATTCATATATACCATGCTATGTATGATTTATTTCCAGCTATGTATCGATCAACTGGACGACGTTCTCTGCCGGAACGTCTTGGTTGGTCTTTATGTGGTATTTCCTGCATTGGTTCATTTTGTATTGCGGGTGTATCAGTCATTCTCTGTCTAGATTCATCACCGCATTCATACCGATCATTCACCGATGCGTTGCCACTAGCATTCTCATCTCGCATTCGTTCACGTAACTCAGATTCTTTCCGTAGACTGTCTCTCAAGCATTCTTCCAGACAAATGTTGCCTCTAGTCTCGTCGTCACGAGGTTGGGTGTTTCATGGTGACAGCTGTTCGACATGTCTAGTCCATATAACATCTAGTTTAGTTAAATAAATTTTATACATAGTAATACAATGTTTTTCCTTAGCAACGCCATCTAGCCATTTAGACCCTCGTCTCAAGCTTAGCACATGTCATTGTCCCCTACTTGGAACATAGTAATATTTACAGTTTTTTATGACATTTCTCCGGGGCATATCTAGGGGTAATTCGCTCCTTTTCCGTTATATACACTCTACCATTTAATGATACAGCTGGAGCAACACCCGTCACGGAATGTGAGGCGTTGCAATAATGTAATAACACTTGGCGTAACCTTTCTTTTACAGTACCAGTGGCTTTCCTCAGGCCACTTTTAGTTATGCCTACGCTGCGTTCAGCATTACCATTCGAGCTCGGGGGATAAGGCGCAGGCCTCACATGCCCAATAGCTTTTTGTGCTAAGTAGTAAGTTGAATTCTTCCGATGTGAATGAGCTACTATTGTCTGGCGCTATGGAGCATGGTAAGCCATTACGAGAGAATATTGTATTTAACACTTCTATTGTTATTTCATAACTAAAACTCTTTACTACCTCCGCCTCAATATAACGGGGCAGTGTGCAAACCATGACTAAGATAATTTTATCTTGAAAAAAACGATAGCCAATGTGTAACCTCGACCATTTGTTTATGGGTCTTTGCTATTCACTCTTTGAAGTCTGCTTAGGGAATCTAGCATTCGCCACACATTTGCTACACACTTTAATGAAGTTCTCAATATCTTCATCTATCTTAGGATACCACACCAATGAACGGGCAGTCCCTTTCATGGCCCAAATGCCTGGATGATTTACATGTAGCAATTCTATGACCTTGTGTCTGTAGCATCGTGGGACCACCACCCTGTTACCATACATTGTGCCGTTATTGAACAGTGACAGGTTATCCTTAGCCTTCTGGACTGGTTATATGACCTATTTTACCGTTGTTGGGAACCCATGCATAATGTAGTGCCTGACTTGTGATAGGTGTGGATCTTTTTGGGTTTCCACGCTAATGTCTTTCGCTGACACAATGAATGATTCCAAATCTCTCAACAACAATGCGAGTTCAGTGGGTTCCAAGTCATCTTTTGACTCTGCTAACGGCAGACGTGAAAGACAATCGCTAATGCAATTTGATTTGCCAGGAATATGCACGATTGTGTAATTATATTGACTCAATCTCAAGTTCCATCTTTGTAGTCTTGCACTGCAATTGACTGGCATAGCGTTTCCAGGCCCCATTAGTTTTAATAATGGTTTATGGTCAGTGCAAATTTGAAATCTGCCTCACAATAAGTAGTCACGAAATTTCTCAACTACAAACATGACTGCTAATGCCTCTTTGTCAATGGTAGCGTGATTCTTTTGGGCACTAGTTAATGTCTTTGAGGCAAATTGAACAGGCATAAAAGCCTTGTTGTGTTTTTGCAATAAAACTGGAGCTATACTGTAGTTGCTAGCATCGGTCTCAATTGCTGTTTCGTGATTTGGGTCAAACAATTTTAATATTTCAGTACCTCTAAAATGTTTTTAATGGTCTCCAAACATGACTGATGACATTTTTCCCACACGAATTTAGCGTTTTTTTAGTAGAGCGTACATTGGTGCAAATGCACTGCTGAAATTCGGAATGAATCTGCTATTATAAGTAAACAATTCCACAAAACTCTGTACTTCTTTAAAATTTGATGGGCAAGGTGCCTCTAAAATTGCTTGCATTTTCAGAGGGTTGGGTCTTGCCCCCTCGTTTGACATCACATGACCTAAGTACTCAACACTTTCGCAAAATAACAGGACTTGCTGTTATTTATTTTGACACCTGCGCCCTGTAAGGCTGTGAATACCTTGTCTAATACCTCTAGATGTTCTTCCTGCGTTTTAGTAAGTACTAATACATCAACTATATAACATATTGTATTGGGTACACTAGAAAGAACTTGTGAAATTAAGCCCTGGAATATTGCACTGGCTGAAGATATGCCAAACGGCAAGTAATTGTACTGGAAAAGTCCTTCTGACTTATTAATGACTGTATTTTTTGAACTCTGAATCTAACGGAAATTGTAGGTATGCGTTTTGCAAATAAATACACGAAAATACTTTTGCCTCTCCAATGTTTCTTAGCCCGTAGTCAAGGGTAGGCATTGAATACGTAATCGTTGGTGTGAATTTATTGATAGTTAACGCGTTGTTGCCGCATAGTCGTATTTTACCATTGTGTTTTAAAACTGCCACAACGGGACAAGCCCAATCAGAGTGATCCAGTCTTTCAATTATTCCAGCGCTCTTCAAATTCGTTAGCTCTTCCTTTACAAGATATCTGTGTCTGAACGGGATGCTTCGTAGTCTATAGAACATGGGTTTACATTCACTATCAACCTTAATCTTAACATAATATTTAACGTTGCTCCTGTAGTTAGGAGACAAAAACTCACTGTACGTATTGAATAGATTGCATCTAGTAACCGCTCTAACAGACGACAGTTTTTTGGGCATATTCACAGATAATCCAAACTTCTCACACAAATCACGACCGAATAATGGAGATCAGTCATCTTTTACAACAAGAAAAGTATGCATTTTCCTGTACCTTTTACATTTACCGCAAGCGTTGTTTGCCCAGTGAAATTAATCAATCGCTTTCTGGTGCGTTTTGCATACTCTAGCACTTTTAAAGTCACGGATCATATTTTTTGTGATGATGCTTATCGATGATCCCGTGTCAAGTTTCACTGTTTGACCGTTCAATCTACACTGGACATAAAATGGGGGTCATCCTATTTTACGCTTGGCATCCCCTGTGTAGGCACTCCTAAAAAAATGTTCTGCCTACTGTTATCTTTCTTGCATTTTGTTCATGGCCACCCTACCAATGCTTACCGACGGATTCTTTGTACAGTCCATGCCTCCACGTAGGTCGCCGTCCTTTTTTGTTTGGCGGAGCCACTTGTGGTCCTTGATCCGGAGCCACTCGTCCTCAGCTATAGAGAGTCCGTTGAAGCGATTCCTCCCCTCCGTTACTTGTGGCGCCTTGTTAATCCTGGTTGAGGGTCTGTTCCGGATCTTCTTCACGGTAAAATAATCACTCGGGTTCCTTTCTTCGGGTGGTGTGCAATAGTCCGCTTCGGCGATGTGATTTGCTTTATTGCGTGTGGTGTTGTAGGCTTTAGATCTGCATGCTTTTGCGACATGCCCACTTTTCCACACATGTTACACTTTAATTTGAGGGCAAAACACTCCTTCGCCAGGTGCTTTCCTTTGGCCGTACACCTAATGCAGACGTAAGTTTCGTTCACTTGCGTCGTCAGCTTGTCGTTTCCGTAGGTTTTCTTGAATCCTTTTGATTGTCTGCCACGTCATGGTGAATTTGAGCAGCGGTTCGACCTTGGTGAGTGCCGGGGCCTATTCTGGTATACTCTTTTCCCTGAGTGTACCGGGACGATGTCTTCTACGTACACCGATATTTGTTCGAGTGTTTTTACTCTGGTCACAGTGTCGTCGAAACTTTTCTCTTCGCATTCCGTGATCAATGCTGTGATCAACCTGCTGGATTGCAATCCAGCTATAAATTGATCTCGAAGGAGTCGACTTCGACAAGAGTTCTCGTATTCGCACTTGCTCCCCAATTCGTTGAGAGATCGAGCGTAACTCTTGAACGTCTCGCCGTCCCGTTGCTTCCTCGTGATGAACTGGACCGACGCTTCGATTGTGGATTTCTGCGTCGTGTATATTGTTGTTGGAGTTGCCACCAACTCATCGTATGTAGCCACTTTTATGTTCTTCGGCTTTATTTTTTGTTCAATTTGTGTGATCACGCTTCTTGCTAAGCATGATCCAGCAATGACGTATTTTCTCGCTCGTCGTCCTATGCTGCTGTCAGGACTCTGTAGTTTTGGAATTCAAAACGAGCCAAGAAGTCTTCGATGTCTTCCGAAGCAGGGTCGAACATTTCCTGTGCGTTGTCGTGAGAAATTTTTAGTGTTAGCACTTTATGCGTTTTCACAAATAAAGTACACTGAAGCCTTCACCTCGTCGCCAGTTGTTATATAGTAAGATATTGAAGGCTGAGGACTTCTAGATGAACAAGGGTGGGATTATATGTCTGATTTATTTGCAACTATACAATTTATACATGTCTAAAAAATGGGAATTTAAGTTAGGTGAAAGAGGAGCGAGCACATGCAAGTAATCAGTCGTTATCGGGGTCGAGTTAACACTGACTCTTTCAGACTATCTCTTGCTGTTCCATCCATTTCACTTCCGTCACAAGCGTGGCCTATGACGTTATTGTCCCTGTACCAGGCGTCATCTTAATTGCTGAATGAGCTCAAATGATTTCCGTTCACTTAAGATCAGCTTGTTTGCTGCTCATAGGTTCTCGTATTATAAATTACCTTGTAAGACTATACTACCCGATCTTTCGGCCAGCGCATGTCTAATGTAATAGGGATGTTATTGATGACCGTCTACTTGCCGGTAATCACCTTCGTTACGCATTGACATTGCCCAAGTATGGGGACATGACACGCCGTTTGCTGCTTGCAACGCTCTGTAGTTTTGAAATGTCCGAAAAATTAGTTTAACATCCGCCCTTGGGCTTGTTTACTGTTTTCCGCTATTTATATTCCAGCACTTGTTTTTTCAATGTCAGGATTTTCTTCAACATTGTATTTTACACCTCTTCGCCGGTATTATCATTGAAACAAGGTGAAGGACTTGAACACTTTTCCAAGTATGATAAATCTTTATTTACAGAAATTATTCAGGCCGTGTTGAGGTTGGTTAAGTGAGAAGACAAAACTGCCTCGTAAACTTCTATCACTGCACTATAAAGCAGCTTATTGTACACAATAACGCATACATATAGAATAGCACATACGTACTCAACTTCCGGCTCCACTTCTTGACCTGGAGTCAGGCAGCGGGGCTAACACGTCATAACCGCTTAACACTTATTGTCAGGACCCAATGTCTCTGTCTCAATCGTTACGTCGTAACGTATTTACGTCGTTTAAATTTGTTTCTTCCAATTTAGCTATACATAGAGCGTACAATAAGATTAAAATTTACGACACATCACGTATGGGATAGGGACTAAAATACAGTTGAGAGGGAGTGATCCATGTGCGGATGTATGTTAGCCGGGGTGATACACGTATATGACCTAGAAGGTTAGATTGTTGGACCAGTCATCAATTGCAATTCTCGTGAATGGTTTCAATAACCCAAGGTTCGATTCGAAGAGTCTTCAGAAGTAATACAAAGTCTCGTCAAATCTAATCTTCAAATGGTTCCAGCGTCTCAGCTCGCCAGACAGGCGCACAATAGCTCAGGAAATAATTGTTTTGAGGCCCAACAGTAATGATGCTGAGAGCGGTGATCCATTTGTAGCCCTTCCCTAGCACCCCTACCACCTCGGAAAACTACAACTCCTAGACACCCCTGCTCACCCTATACACCCATACACATCAATACATAGCCCTACACAGCCCTACACATCCCTACATACCCCTACACATCCCTACATACCCCTACATACCCATTCACACCCCTGTACACCCTTAGATGCCCTTACACACTTATACACACCCCTACACACCCCTACACGTTTGTACACACCTCTACACACTACTACATACCCCTCCACACCCTAACCCACCCATACACATCCGTACTCACCCCAACACATTCCTTCACATCCAGAGACACCCATACACACCCCTACAAGCCCCTATACCCCCCAACATACCCCGACACACCCCTACACACCCCTACATGCCTCAACACCCCCAAACACCTCTACACACCCCTACAGACCCTTACTCACGCCTACACACTCCTACACACCCCTACACACCCTTACACACCTCTAAACACCCCTACACCCCCTACACACCCATACATACCCCTACACACCCTACATAGCCCTACACACCCCTACACACCCATACACACAATTACACACAATTTCTTACCCTAACCCACCCATACACATCCATACACACCCCAATACACCCCTACACATCCAGAGACACCCATACACACCAGTTTCTGCCCCTTCACACCACTACACATCCCTCCACACCCTTACACATCCCTACACACCCCTACACGCCCCTACCTACTCCTACGCACTCCTGCATACCCTGCACACCCCAACACACCTGTAAACACCCTATCACACCCCTACACACCCCTACACGCCCCTACACACTTCTACACACCCCTGCATCGCCCATACACATCCTTACAAACCCTTACACACCCCTACATATCCCTAAACACCTCTACACACCCATACACACACCTACACACCCCTGTCCACCCCTACACACTCCTACATACCCCTACACACCCCTACACACCCTTACACACCCCGACACACCCCATCACACCCCCACACACCCCTACACACTCCTACACACCCATACACACCCATATATACTCTACACACCCTTACACACCCTTACTCACCCATACGTACCCTTACACACCTATATACACCCCTACACAACCCTGCACCCCTACACACCCCTACACACAACTACACACCCCTACACACCCCCTACACACCCCTACGCACATCTACACGCCCCTACACACCACTACACACCCCTGCACACCCCTACACGCACTTACACACACCTACACACACCTACACACACCTACACACATCTACACACCCTATGCACCCCTACACATCCCTACACACCCCAACACACCTGAAAGCGCTGGTAGGTACCGAGGTATCCTGGAAAGAGCTCAGGCCTCCGAGGTAGCAATGGAAGCTTTGGGGTACTTGTGAACGAGCTGGAGCACCCGTGAAAGCTGTCTGGTCCTACGGCAAAGAAACTCTGGCAGTGAAAGACCTGGAGTAACAGCGTTGGGACTTGGGTAAAAGTTTCACTACTCGAGTTTCCTATTTTACTATCTTTGGGTTATCAGTCTCATATTTAATCAGCCGTGAGTCGAGGACAAGGAGGCAGCTTAATAGCTGCACACCTCTGTAACTGTCCTCCGGGGAGTAAATCAGAAAGTTAATCTAACTACTGTTATTCAGAAACTCGCCAAGTCGGTGAGGGGAGTATTACGCGGTATACTCAATATCATAAACTTTAGATTACACCCTAAAACACGCAAGCTGAAGCGGGGCTGGGCAACAATACGCAACTCTGGAATCGAGGGAAGACTCAGCCCTTACGGGGCTCGCAATAACACAGGCAAGGTGGAAACCCATAGCATGGTATTGCACTCAATGCAAGCTCAGACGTGGCACACTTACTCTGAGTCACCTGACAGACTCGTTACACGCTGGCGCTACGGGCTCTTACACAATTTGGTTACACAGAACATGACTCATTACATAATTCCGCGGATTAATCGCTTAGGATCCGGTGTCGATACGGCACGGCTAACCCTATTACCCTGGTTCCTAACACAATATATTGACACACTGAGCATACTAACGGATATGATAGTAACCGTTACTTGGAAGCTACTTAACCGGGGGTATGACGCGCAGAATCCTGGGGTCCGAAGCGTGGTATACCCACGCGCCGTTGAAGATGCTGGACGAACGTTCTCTTGGCACACTACAGTGCCGTAGCTCTCCGATTGGCACCGGAGGGTGCCGTCGTGAGAACGTGCTGGGATGCTGGCGCGTGGGAGGATGCTGTGTTTTTGAGGACGTCCGATGCTGGGTCGACCACGTCTGCAGACGACGTTAGACTCCCCAGTATGTTACGGCTGGAGCAAAGTAGCGCGGAGTCTCTACCGACGCTGTTTCGATGATCTAAAGCCTGCTCAGTCCGATGCTGCAACTATTCCACCTAAACACTCGTTGAGAAGGACGATTATCTTTAAGCTATCCGAGTACAATACAGCGGTGAGGACTAAGAACGGCAAGGACTAAGAACGGCGAGGACGGGGGAACTACTTTACGGAACGGTGAGCGTCGGACGGCGTGGCTAGGCGTCCGAACAAGAGCAGAAATAGTATTCTCAAGTTATACACTGCCTTTGTTAGACCGCACCTTGAGTATTCCGTCCAATTCTGGTCCCCATACCTCAGAAAAGACATTATTAAATTAGAGAAGGTACAACGTAGAGCTACCAAACTAATCCCTTCGCTGCGCAATAAATCGTACGAAGATAGACTGCGCGAACTCAACCTTTATTCGCTAGAGAAACGTAGAGTCAGAGGTGACATGATAGAAGTGTGGAAGATTATGAAGGGTAAGGAAAACGTCGAGCGAGCAAGCCTTTTCACTTTAGATGCGAACGGAGTGACCAGGAATAATGGATA